>ATSW01124619.1:0-18044 GCA_000444245.1 Botryllus schlosseri | reverse complement strand
CGCATTGTCGCTTTTACGCCGCGATCCTCAATGCCGCGTCCGGCAACCAAAACAGTATCCGGGGACAAGCGTATCGAAGCCGACCGCGCAAATCATACCCGATAGAGCCGTTGACGGAAGCGCCGCCTTCGCAAACGGGGGAGCGTGTCGTTGTTTTGTTTTACAAAACCAACTTTGCACTTACGATAATATTTACGTTGAAATACCATCGCCCGCCGTCAATAAAGGTATGGTGTCTTAAGGAAGGTAGCGGCATGTAAAAATTTGGCGTCAAATCATCGAAATATCCGATCGCGAAGTGACGAACGGGCGACGTGTCGCTTTTGTGCGTTTGATATCGCGTGCCTTCCGTTATGGTGGCGATGCAGCATACTTACGGGGAAAAAGAGATGGTTTTCTGAAAGTGCTTACGCGATTAAGCTTCCAGTTGTTTTTGAAGACAAAGCAGCAACCCCCCTCGATCGATGCGCCTATATACTGTCTCTACCGGCAAACATGTTTCCATTTTACTCAACTATATTCTCAAACGTTGAGAGGTTGCCCCTTAATTAAAGGAATAAAACACCGAATTCAATATAGACACTTGGAAGATAATTTAGAAATCTTTCTGGCGTTTGATAGCATTCATGGTCTACTATCGACTTATCCTGGGCCACAATGCAGTGGATGTTGTACCAAACTATTCAAAGGAAACACGTGAAGTCGTTCAAGCAGCGTGTACTCGCTGGTTTAAGACCATTAATCCGTGAAAGTAAAGATGACCTATCAAATTTTTTCGAAATTAGGTAGAAAATTTTGAGACATTCACAGGAATAGGACGTTATATCTGTTTTGCGGTATATACACCGACTCATGATAGGCGTATACAGGATCTGTGCATATGCATACCATGAGTGCATGCATGATGCGCATATGCCGCTGGACAAGGAAGGTGCAGATACAGCCTTGTAAGGCTTTGTAAGTCTTACACCATCCCACCATGCTATCCCGGAAATGCTGAGCGCCAAGCTGGTAAGGAATAATATTGATGGCGCAATAGAATTTAGCCAACAGCGCAATCGCATATCCTTCGAAAGAAGTCTAAATCCACACTCAATGCTCATCGGTTTTCAACAGACATAATTCGGCAGAGGCAACGTACCAGCCCAAAGTCAAGATATCACGTCACACACGATAATAAGTTATGTGACGTAATAGAATCGCCGAGTCACGCCACTTCGTGCGCGGAGTCAGAAACAGCGGCAAAATCAAAATCCAAAATCGCGAAGTGTGAAGTAATCTCTTTTGATGAACAGACCGTGTCAAAGTGTTTCTGTAGCGGTGACTAAGTCCACATTCAAATCCCTGATTGCGTGGTGCCTCATCAATTGCTATGTAAGCATCGTCATCGCATAAATGCGATAATCCGAGACAACGAAAACAGACAGGCTCAAGATATACCGGGTTTCAAGATAATGACGTCATACTCTTTGATAACAAACCAGAAAGGATAATTCGATGCGAAAAAACTGTTCGTCTATCAATTGATCAAACCGCGATCTCAGCAGTTTTGTAGTTATACAGAAGATTTATAAGTCTATCATTCAATTAGCCAAGTCTACTATTACTAGCTGCCAGTGTTGGGATGACCCGAGTCACGTTTCTTGAATGACTGCATACTTTTACTGTAATCACTGCATTGACTCGGACTCGATGCATGGGAAGTATGGAATGACTCGAAGTCGCGTATTAAATCCACCTTACGTCCTACAAATTTCGACAGTACAATTTAGCGACATTTAGCAGTTGAATAAAGGCTAGCAACAGAAAACTCGTATTTCTTTCAAAGGAAACCGTACAATATAACTCAAAGTTCGTGGTTTTTAACTGTCCTAAGCCTCGCAGAAACTTTCCATTTGCTTTTTACTTGCATACAGTAGTCGTGATTGCAATTTGGGTTCATTTTGATGTTTTACCAGTTCATGAGATCAAAACTGCCGAGAACCGCTGTTCCAGTACTTGTTGTAGTTGCGGATTTTGAAAATCCATTAGTTAGCAGTAGTTCGCCATAAGCACCTTTATCGCCCACTGGAGGTATTACAACACGCAGCAGACGACAGCGCACAGTTCGAAAAAATACCATCCGAAAGCACCACCCGCAGAACCGATTAATCCGACAAAGCACGGCGAGCTTGACTCACAACAGCAACACGTAGTTGCTCCGCTAGTAATTAAATTACTGACGAAATCCAACGCTAAGACCGTAAGCGTTTGCGCGAAAGCGTACGCGAATGTCAAGTGCCGCGCGGTGGGAAAAAGTCCACACGCGTAGTTCCGCAAGTGTTTGGTTTCGCGTGCGCAAAATTATAAACCGGGAGGCCACAATCGAGGCTTGTTTACGTGGCTGTGCTCTCGCGGGTGTAATCGCAAGAGTGAATGGACAGACTGTAGCGGGATACGCCTTCTTCGCAATACAGTCCCGAACATAGTCTGGTACGTGGCGAGATAACGTGTAGTGTTATGATCCACAGTTGCAACAACGAATAGGTTGTAGGCTCGAGTCCGACCGCGGCTCACTCCAGAATCCATTCCCAAGTGTTGAAGGTTTATCTAGGCTCCTCCTCGCTATCAGTTCCGCGTAAGCGGTGTCTTACAAAAGCCTAGAAGTGGGTCGTGCCATAAGTCGGCACATAGGGATCAAACTAAAGAATATCGGCCCGGTGTAAATGACCATTTTAGTCGAAAAACATCATGGATACCACGTACAACAGTCGGCAGCTACGGAGTAAAAATGAAGAACATTGACCTGGTGTAAATGGCCATGACCAACCATAGTAGTCGACAAACGCCATGAATATCGCGAACAACAACCACATACAACAACATAGTCTGTTGTCCAACGTATTTTGGCCGCTAAACAGGACTACGTACAGGCAGCCAGGCAGGGGCATTGTCTTATAAGACTGTAATATTATTGTAATTGTCATTATATGTAAGATTAGACCTTAGTTTTGACTTGTGTCATTATTTATCCTTAATTTCAGTTCTCAACATATGTCTCAACAGCTACCCTACACGGATCACGGCCTCCACCCCTTATCCCAACTAGGCGAAGGCGATGGCCAATTATTATGTATACAGGTTTCGCGGCTAGTCTAATTTTTTTCGAAGTTCGTGATTTTTTTGGCTATCCCTATTTCAAGATCTATGTAGAATTGTAGATAGCAACCCTGCTTACTAAACGAATACTAATCACGAGCGCTTCGAAAGAAATTAACACATTTAGTACCCGGATTTGTAGTCCATAGCCTGAAATGGATTTACTTTGTACGACACGATATTCATTCGTTTTAACAGCAATCGATAACAAGTTTGGGTCAACGCGATTTCCATATTATCATTTAGGTAGGTTCTCAAGTTTGTCGTTAGGTTAATTTTCTCAGCATTCTTTATTTTAAGATCTATGTCCAGTCCAGAATGGCAACACTGCTTGCTTAAAGCTCACAAATCAGGCGCGCTTTGAACGAAATTAATACATCCAGGCTTTTGGATGAGGAACCGGATTCATAGCTCAAGTCCGGTAAGCTTGAAAAGGATTTACATTCGATGACACAAAATCCACTCATATCCATTCAGAACAAGTGATAACAGTTGTAAATCTGTCTTACCGCGACTGTAATCGCGTCTTGAACGAATCGAGTGTTACCCACGAAACAGATTTAACACTGATTCAATTACCGCACGGGTGGTCCCGAAAACTAATTAAAAATCAACAAGGCCGCGATCAAGTATCCATCCCGGTCCAAAACATGTAATTAACATCAGCCCGGCCGACTATTTCGCGTTCCTTCACTTAACGCGAAGCCAAGCGAATCCAAAGTATCGCGCAAAGCCGCGACATTGTTTTAGAATCGCGCCCGTGCACTTTCGTTTTCCTTTTCCCGCCAAGTCGTCACGGGTCACCGCGCTTCGTAAAAACATCGCCTGCTGCAAGAGGTGTGAACCATTCACAGGCTAGTGGCTTTGTAGCTAGTTTAGTAGGGTTCAAAAGTAAGGTGCAAAAATAACTTTTATTTTTCAAATATTATGGGACAGCTGATAAAATTGCTGGGTTGCCTAAGAAAAAAGATGCACATAAAATTTTTCTGAATTTTAATACGTAGAAGCGAAGTTATTGGGGTAGAAAATTTTGGCATTGAAAAACTGCGTAGATCTTTATACCGGTATTTGCCTGGAATCCACAGGGTATTACTGTATATTTGTAAAGGATTTGACACCAACACTCTGTGTAGCTATCTGGGCTAACGCGTACAGGATATTGGTTCGTTACGGTGGTGTTGGAGAGGCGGTAAATTACGCCTCTCTGCGTCGCGGGCCTTTCGCTTCTAACGTAGCGTTTCGCGTTTCACGTTAAGTAGGTTCGAACTCTGGCGGCGGGGTGGAAAAAATCTGAAAGCGAAACCAAAACACGGGGCCAAACTTGACACGGCAGGCGACCCGGTGCGGTCGACCGTGGATAAACATAATCATCGCAACAACGGCCGTGCTTCAGCGGCGCGATACAAAATGTCGGACTAAATTGAAAGTGCGCTTGCGTCACGTTAGGGCGTAACTTCACACCGCTCGTACGCGCCAAGCCTAGAGTCATCTGTTGGCTGCGTAAGATGCGATATTCTCGAATTACCGGGAAATCATGGCTGGTTCTTAAACTTTTTGGGACGCGCTAATGCGTTTGCGCAATGCCGTATGGCAGTGGTTCCCAACGTGGTCGAGTCCAAGTCAGCGAGTAGAGGCGTTCAATCCGGTTCAACCTACTTTTTACAACTATGCTCGACTGATACATTCATGATGTGGTAATTATCCTCAGTCCTAACAGTTTCTGACCCTATTTCAAAGTATCAGGCCTGATATACGAAATATCAATAATGTGGCGACTTCACTATTCGAATTACAATGAAATGTCTGTTTTGGCCGTCCTAGTCTTGAGTTATATGACTTGGTTCGAGTCATGCACAATGATTCGAATCGAGTCATGACTCGAGTCATCACAACCCTTGATTATGCCATTCAATTCGGACCAAGCAAAGCCAATCCATTTCCGGGGCATTCGACTGCTTTCCGTGCGGGCAGAATCAGACTAAAAACGGACGCTCTGTACGGATTCAGTGTTTGCGTAACACCTCATTACATTCTCAATTGGAAACGGCGCACAACTGAAACTATACAGCACGTACGTTGTGTCGCACAGTCAAAACACACTTGTCAGCGAGAAAAATCGCTTAATTAGCACGCACAGAATACGCCAATATTGAAAACCGCAGCGGCTGGGTTTGGATAAGGCTCTGCTACTGGGAAATCAGAATCACACAATGATCTAGAGTTGGCTGCATTACCCGTCTCGTTTGAAATAGGCGTGAGAGGCGCATTCTGCTTTGCATCACGGTCGAACGACTGGATGACACTGCGATTATGATATCACATTGATTAATCGCTGATAGCGTATCTTATCGAAATATTGAGAGAATACGCACCACTATGAGCCTATTTAAATATCACACAAAGATACTGGGACATGCATTCATGAATGAGAATTAGATTTATCGGTTCAAGGTTGGGACACTGATATTGCGAGCGTGCCGACGATATTTCCGCATAATACATTAATTTAGTATGATTAATTGCTGATTAATATGTCAGTGATTATAACTCGAACACAGTATTCAGACACTTAATGCTGTAAATGGCATGGGCACTGTGTATAATGTGCATATTGACTGAATAAATCGACATGGTTACGCACTGAGGACCGCGGCTATATCCCACGCTGAAATTTTTACATCAACTCTCCGGCGCCACCTTGCGCACAGCCATATATCACTCAAAATAGAGTCCATAGGATTCCGCATGAGTTCAGTATGGAGTCAAGTAGCTAATATGTATTTTTGAGTTGTATGGTTCTGGTGAATCTGACCTGACGAAACCAACCAATAGCGCTGGGCACAGTGAACGTGAGTTTTCGAGTAATGAACTTATACGCTACTTGCCAAGTCCCCAAGAGTTAATTTATCAACGAGAATTATAGTTTCTATGTTCAATCGAATAGTATATTCATATTGGAATGAACTCGAATATTTTCGGCTGACACTCGTCAGGGGTAATCATCAGCAACTAGTAGAGAATTGGAAAGAACATTGTATATCAACAACCGTATCAAAAAATATGACGTCACCAGCATGAAATTTCGAAAGAGAGCGTNCAATGTAGCCTACTATTTTTAGATGGCACGCGAANTCTTTTTTGTTTACACAGCCTGGGCTGGTGTATTTTGATGAAAGTAGACTCCAGGGCACACAAATAAAAGTTTCGATATTCTTTTCCATTGTTGACGACTGTAAATAACCTCGATTGGGCGAAACTCGGCTTATGAAGCATGCGGCACAAATCCACGCATATTGGTGCAAATCAACGGTTCCCGACCGCCTGTGCGTGGCAAGTTTCCTGCCTGTCCGCCAGATATATTAGAATGTTATATTTAAATTCCAAATTGCGAGAAGTTAGACGCTTGTCCAGTAATTACAGAAATAAAACATCAAATTTGAAATTGTTTTAGAAGTTACGAAAGCATCTTTCATCGTGGCGTTTTAATAGAGAGTACATGGGCTACTTTCGCAGTAGCCTACATTACAATGGTGAAAGTATTGTACGAAACTGTTTAAAAGCAGCCTGCAACTCGTTTCCGACAAGTTATATATGCAAGCTAATGTGTCTTACAAACTTCGTTAAATTCAAACAGTTGGCAGTATAATAGAGACCGCAGCAAACACAGCAGAGTCGCATTTCTTTCAAAGGATATCGAACGACCACAATCGAGTTAGTGGCTTTTAACAGGACTTCGCCTTGCAGAAAGTTCAATAGTACCACGTAAGGATATCTAATATCAGAAAGGTAGTCTAAAATAAAGCATCCAATATTGCGTTCGAGCTGCATACATTTGTCTCAAGTAAATTTAGGGTGAATTTTAGATTTTGGAAGTTCACCGGACCGCGAGGTCAAAAAGGTTGAGAACCGCTGGTGTAATGACATCTGCGAAGACGCGATCAGCCCACAAAATCGTCGTGAAGTACAATGAAACAAGTATGGTCGAAAAACATTAAATTATCTTTAATTTGATATAGAACTGGCGCTTTGTTCTTTGTGGTCGCATAAGAAGTACATACTTAAACTTTTCACGTCACTGAGAATGATGTGACGTCATAATGAGTGATATTCGAATCACGTAGGCCCTACCCGTCGGTCGTCCGCCCCATAAATCATAAGCATCAAGTGCCGGCTCCCATTTAGCACTGGTTACAGCTGTATTTTGAGGATTTGATCAGGGATTGCATGACAGACACAAAAGTCAATATCTCAGGACGTGTAACAGCCTGTCGAACAAATCCCCGCAGATGCCGCCGCGAAAATACGAGTCGCGCGTTTCTCGGAATACGCGAAGATGATTGATAACACCCTCCACTCTAAATCCACTTGAAGAATGGGCCTTGACATCAGCGCGCGGTACGGTTAGACCGGTTTTTCTTAAGCAATTTGAGACACGCCCCCTTTGACGAGTGCAAAAAGTCACACCCTCCACCCCTGTACCGTCGAATCCAAGTAAATTAAAAATAACGACCGCAGCGTTTGCTACCAACATGGCAGGCTGTAACTGTTTCGAGAGTTCAAAACAAATAAAAATCTATGTGGGACTACGCACATGCTCACTACATATACCTGTAAATCGCGCGAAGCGTGAACAAATTTTTCAGGTCATTGAGTATTTTGTCAAAAATAGTCACGCGCAAACTCTGCGCATGCGTATTTTATCTATTTTAGTGTTTTTATCCCTTATATTGGTCCACTTCAGTTGAATCTCAAATTGGCCACACCGTAACCGAAATTGGTACCCATTTCAGGTAACGCACACCATTTAAAATTAGCACTTCTTTGCGGGCCGCACAATGCTTCTGTACGGGTCGCGGATTGCACACCTTTGCAAATTGCGATGGCCGATCGATGACGCACATCTTTGGCTTGATTTATGTGTACCTATACAAGTACATCCGATTCCGGTTTGGTCCTGTATTTCAGCACGTAACGGGGACAAGCCTATTTCGCTACACCCGAAATTCAAATTTAGGAATCCCTATTACATCAGACGCCGATCAACGAACCCGATTTCCGGTTGTCAAGCCTGTGGCGGGCGGGGCAAATTGAATTACCCTGCCTTGCTCGAATCAGGCATTATTGCAGCCATAACGAAGGCTGACATTTTTTAATTGAGACATACAGGCAGTGGGTTTTGGCTACGGTTTCTAGCCAGGTAGCAATTCGCACATGTATTTTTATTATTCATGGTGTTTCGACTATATTGCTGATGGTCATTTTAGACCAGGCCGATATTCCTTAATATTTTGATACGCAATAACGCCACACATAGTTTGTTTGCCATCTTAGGCCTGCGCAGGCAACCAAACCACCGGAGGCAGCATCCGACATTCAAATACATTCAGCTGTGGTTTGAAAAACCGTGTCATTGGGAAACGAAATATCATGAAACGGCGAGTTAAGGGCAATTAATCACGCGGGCGTTTAATCACGCGGTCACGTGATCGTGCGAAATCGCCACCCAAAACCGTGCAGCGCTGATGGCCATTCGCAGTTTAGGACGCGTTCCAAATATTCCAAACGGTACAGCAACGTAAATTTCACTTTTGATTACCGCGCGCCAGACCAGTGATTTCATGATATGTAACTACGCTTGCGTTAATGTTAAATCAAAATCGATCATGCACACAAGATATATTCCCGTAGCGTAGAAATCAATCGCCAACATGGCTAATGCACTGGGAATCACACAGACAAATGTAACTATACGCTATTACAACCGGTCGCCAAATATATAGCATGCACCAAATATCAAATTCAGTTATTGACTGAGGTCATGATGCCCAATGCACTGTGACCATCACATTCGCGTATCAAACATAATCACGCTGTCAAGGAAGAGCAAATACCAAATAGAACATGAGCGCCGCCCATGGCAATATGGATGAACATTCAATATATTGAACAACATAATAATCATTGAAATCACGAAGGCCGACCTATGCGATCAGTTAGGTGGCGCAATGTTGCCACGGCAGTCGGCACCCGTAATTAGCGACGGCAACAGGAAAATCAACATATCCTACGAGGACAGGTGTCACCGTGTTCAATGTTCGCATGGTTAACGTAACCGCCACACATTGCCGAATTAATTTCCTGGCTGGAGCTAACAGTCCTACTAGCTACGCGCACTGCTAGATTAAGTCGTTCCATCTGTTTTGTTCTATAAACATTGAACATCCATAGATAATGAATTGAACTTGGCAAGAAACCAAATAGATAATTAAATATAGTTGACTGGAAGGTTTAAGCCAGTATTTTTAACGTTTTTAGCGCTCGTACCCCTTGAGATTTCAATAAAATTTTTCGCACCCCCTTTCCCTTTTCAAGACAACTTCTGATGGTACCTATGTGAAAATTAAAAATATCGCTGACACAGAATCGCGCCTAGCGCGAATAAAGTTTTTAAGTTGAATAAATCCGCCCAGAAAATATTCCACTTTTCATTGGCTTGCAAAAAACATTTGTAGCCTAGATAGCGTGTAGGCCTAATTCCACAATTCATCTCGTACACCATTATCTGGTGCTTCCTACCCACCGAGGCGTCAACGGGCCCCTGATTAAGAACCCATGTTCTAACTAAGATGTTCGACCCTTCGTTATATTCACCGCCATGTCTCTCAAAATCACCCCCAAGTAGGTAATATCTCCAAGGATATCCATATATCCCCGAATATCGCCCACTTTGTGAAGCGGGATCATAGATAAAACTGCACCGGGGCACTTGTACCAGATGACGTATGCGCGTAATGCGCGTACGTGCATTGCAACAGCCACCATCAAATGCGTATCACGAGTTTGTGCGTCATTCGGTCACACGCTCACAGCGAAATGCGAATCAAAATAGCAAATATTGATACAAGCCGTTACCGTACGGCTAAAATACCAGAGGCGGCTTGATAGTATAAAAAGGTATCGCTTAATCACCGAGAAACCCTCTCATTACGTGCCGTAACGATGTATGTGAATGCGAAAAACAGGCGATAAGGTACGAATCACAGAGCACACGCGCTTGAACTTTAAAAGATATGAATAATTATTATCATCAAATTCGTGAATCACGTCGTTAAGATTTACAACCTATTCGAAAACGCGACATCGCGATCAACCGAAGACAACCTATTTTTACTCGAGGCATCGGCTAATAATGGAACGATCGCCGTATAAACATCCGACGCTTTGCGTCATAATAAAGCGCCTATATATAGCCTGCAAATATACGAGGACAATGGACCGCGCGATGGTAATAAATGCGAAGAGCCGTTCGGCAGCGCGTTGTACGCGCCATAGCGGCGAGCCGGCGACCTTTCGAACGCGCAAGGCCCGTAAATTCGCTCGGATGGAGTATGTAAGATTCCAATCACTTTTATTTGCTACAATTGATAACAGCACGTGAATTCCCACTTGCATAAATGCGATCAAAAAGGTGTTTTTCTTTCATATCTCCTACATCAGGGGGCCGGAAACATTTTTTGCTCAAAATGGAATTTTTTTTGCGTGTTGACATTCACGGACAAAATACACATATCTTCAACATCGGAAATATATTGCAGGTCACTGTATGTTCAGGAAAGAGTCCCCAATAAGGCAGCAACACACACATTTTGAAATTTCCATCTGTGACCTTGACCAACATAATTCTGAACCCTCAATTTGCAAAAGCACACAAGCTTTTCGCGCGCCACAGGCCGCCGACCACTGTCCCATATAGTGTACCGTGGGTAGTCCGTCTGCCTGACCCACACACTTCCGCACTGAACCCACGACTGGCAACGATTGACAAGCCACCAATAAACCAAGTCGTTCTCCGTTGTTTTAAGGAGTGGACACTGGACAGACAGTGGACATATCATCATGCAACAGTTAGGGTGCGATTTAGGGTTAGGTTAGGGGGTTATAAAGTCACGTGCTCAAGCATCGCATGTTCGACTGTCGTTTATGATTGTGTCCATGCTCAAATGTCGGGTAACGGTTTTTAGTTTGGGACGCATTGACGAAGATTCGCCCGTACACAGCAGTACTATTTCGGTGTAAACGAGCCCAGTAATAGTAGTGATTATATACGAAATGAAGCATACCAGAGCCATCTTCGATGGTGATAGTTCCTGGTTCGTACCGGTCCGATGATCCTTTCGGAGTCGGCACCGGGTCGGACTGGTTTTGCCTTATCCTGAAATAAATGATACCTTTTTGAATACACTGTAAATTGCCTTACTTGTGCCTATCAATTTTTCGATACGGAGGTCAAAAGGTAATAATTTCACGATCGGAACCTGGTGAAGGCGTCGTTGTGTCCTGTGACTTAATCAGAGGAAACAAGGCGCTCAAGCCACCTAATTTTAGATTGCGGTTATTATGACGTCATATTCGTCGATCACGTATGGTAGATCTGTGAAGATATCAGATTGGCGAAATTTTTCGACATAAATAATGCATGCTGGGCTGGATCCCATATCCAGTATTAATGTGGCGTGGAACTGAATTTAATTTCTTCGCCGTCGCAAAAAAGGTACATATTTCAATTTTTCACACCATACGTATTTTCATGTGGTCAAAACGAGTGATGTTCCTATATGCAGTCGATTCTGCATCGAATCACACAGGGGCTGGATTTTGTCCAGCTCGGGACAAAAATATCTCGCATCATTCACTAAGTAGCGGTGTTGGTGAAGGTATCTCTTGTAATTTGTTATTTATTGCCGCTAAAACTTAGAGAAGCCGTATGCACGGGATATGCTGAGATAAACAGCCTGCGCAAGTACATTGCATGTCCCGGTACCACACGCCACGATATATAGACAGAGCGAGTCCATCGCAAACGGTGTAACAAAATTATCACGTGAGCGCAAAAGGTTCAACAACATTGGAAGTTGGTGGTTAACAAAACAAACCCCGACGAAATAGAATGGGAATTTACGATTGAAATACGCAAAATTGCCTCCTGTAGAATCAGCGCTCACAATACCACGATGAACGAGTAGGCCGCCGCATCAAATTGCAAGCATACGTCAAACAATTTAGCGTGCGCCATTAACCATACGGGCCTTCTTGGAAACGGCGTATCAAATTCAGGTTAGCCCCACGCTCGCTGTCAAATTTAATATCGCAAAATATATTACCTGACGCGTCCCACAGCTAATACTATAACTCTACAGAATTTAGCGCAGGCTCGATGTTGTTCTGCGCACCGATAACACGCATATTACCGGGAAGCGAACCAACGGTACGAAAATCCACAACAAATTTGTTCAAGTTCGGGTTAAAGCAAGGCTTCAGTTCATAGATCCCGGAGCGTCTCAATTACCCATTCGGTGACGTATTCTGACGTCACAATCTATTTAAAACGACAGCGGATTGAAGCGATCGTTTTCAATACGGGAATAGGATTACGGCGCTAAGTAAAATCGTGCTGGCGAATAGGTGTGCGTTATAGTTGAGTGCAAGGCCGGATAAGTGTGGGATCTCAATGGATTTCAGGCGGATCATTCGAAATGAAAATTTTCAGCGCATCTATTTGGAAAATGCGAGTTGACTCCGTATAAATCCATGGCATAAGATCACTCCGTAACTTAAATTCGTGCCTCTGGATATAACTTAGGGCTGGGCAAAATCGAGTACCTGAGTGATTCGATTCTGAATCACGTAAAATGCTTCGAGTCGAGTCGAGTAATCGAGTATCACTCATTATGACGTTATAGCAGAATATTATTTGTCAAAGTTCAAATATGTACCTTTTAAGCGACCACAAAGAATATAATGCCTGTTATCCATCATATTAAGGATACTTTGTTATTTTTTTCGACCATACCGATTTCATTGCACTTTGTGACAATATTGTGGGATGATCATGACTTCGGAAATGTGCTATTTCCAGTAACGTTCGTAGCTTTGTACTTCATGTTTCGCATGCTACGATACGGCCAATCGAGGTTTCAAGGCTTCAACAGTGAAATTAGCATAAACTCGTTGATCGTTGATAAACTCCTCGTTGATAAATTAACTTTCAGTGGTGAGGAGCGTATAATTTCAGTACTCGAAAAAATCGTCTTTTACTACTCGACTCGAATCATTAAAATCAATACTCGATTCAGATTCGAGTACTCGAATCATTGTGCCCAGCCCTATATAACCAGCTGAACTAGAGTTCAAGTCCAAAATTTGTAATCAGTTCCCGAGTAAGTAAAAAAGTAAGTATTTCAGGCCTAGATTTTTGCCTAAAAATCTAAAAACTTTTGACATTGCGATATGAAACACAAAAAATGACACTACGCATAGGTAAAATATTCGAAACACAGTCAGTTACCGTGATACAACTGCTATTTGGCGCGGTTCTTATGGCAATTTCAGCCATAAAAGCGACGTAAACTTATCCCAAAATTACTTCCTACTTTTTAAAATCAAAAATAAGTAGTTTCGCCTAAAAACTGGGGTAGAATTGGTAGTCTGCAATCATGACCACGTGAGTAAGGCAAAACCTACTCGAGTAATTCGAAAAAGAAGAAGCGGGCTACTTCGAAACTATCCGCATGTGGACACAATGACAGCCGGCAACCTGAATTCTGCGAACACGGCTCGAGCAATGAAAAATCGATTAAATCCTCGTCGATAGTGTTACATAACCGCTCGGCGGCAGGTGACGCGGGCAACAATGCAGGGCAGATTAGCGAGAGATTTCCGAGAATCTTACGGCGATCATTCACGGGAAAGCGCTTGAAATCGGCGGGTTACATCGGATCGAAAGAAGGGTCTTCATGTTTGCGGGAGGGTTATCGCGATGTCGGCATTCTCCCCGCTGTTACGACGGCCCGCGACGGAAGCGCGGCAATTAAAATTTCATGAATTCGGTCGAATTAAAATTTCGATACAAGGCCGCGGTAAGACAGCCAAAATCGAGAATAATACCCTATTTGCTTGCGTTGCGAAGTGTGATGATATCTTCGACGTTGAAGCATATGGGTATGCTATTTTCGGTACGCTGACAGGTTGGAACATGGCTAATTCGCAAAAAAATGATTTTTGATCATTCCCGCCCACGTTACCGAGATGATACAAACCATTATTTGATTTTCAGTGCACAAAAACCGAAATTGACGGTCCATTGACCGTAAGAGTGGAGCTAGACCTGGCTTTGTGACATTCCAAGAAAACAAATCTAATTTGGACAGCATCATTTCAAAGAGTAACGCGTGATATGCGCGCAAACATCAAACAATACACGATAGCCGTGATATAACGACATGCTACGCCACATACACGACTCCATGTCGATCGGCGATATTCAAATATTAAATTTTA
The DNA here is from genome assembly GCA_000444245.1 of Botryllus schlosseri. NCBI lineage: Eukaryota > Metazoa > Chordata > Ascidiacea > Stolidobranchia > Styelidae > Botryllus > Botryllus schlosseri. Next base: position 3,569 of record ATSW01124619.1, on the reverse strand, counting down.
TAGGGAATGCTCCGGACAAAAGTACATCAGGATGACCAGTGAGTCGATTATTGAGAGATGCCTTCGAACACTGAAATTTTGCCACGAATATTACAATATATTACACTGTGAACGCATTGAAATCTTGATTGGTCGTATTTCATCATCCAGAACACGTATTAAGATACGCACTTTAACGGAAATGACGTATCTGTAAAGTCATGTTCAACCGGCGCCATTGTCACGTAATGAAATAAGCATGCTCAGAAATACCAAATTATCTTTAATGTCATGTAGTACTGGCGTTTTTTTCTCTGTAGTCACATAAAACAGTGGTTTCCAACCTTTTTCGACTGATCTTCCCCTTGCCAATCTCAACACAGATTTTCGCCGTTCATATTAATGGATCCGAAAATAAGGACATATCAACGGGACATTTATTCACTCAACACTGAACGCTGGTGAATTTACTACAAAAATGCCTTATTTCCGAGGTGATGGGTTCTCGGAAAACCGGTTTCCGCGTCTGCCTTCCGTTGAGTCGACCTCTTTTTCGCTTCACATGCAGAATAAGCCGCCATCACCACGTGCATTTTTGGCCGTGTTAATTAGATATGTCTCATCGGATTTTCTTACATGTTCAAAGCTGGATTAAGAATCGGATCACTCAGGTTTTTTTTGTCCAGCCTTAGTTACGATATTGCAAATATAAAAACAACGTAATGGCAGGAAAAATGGAAAATCGATACAAGTAATCGGTCCGCCACCATTGACAGTAATCGCGCCGGATAGACGGACAGCAAGCTATCAAAAATGCAAGACCACGCGCGTATTCTAGGTAAGAGATATTCAAAAACAAGTGCTGGCCGAATGCAGGGACGGATCAGTGAAGCTTCGCGATTGTAAAGCGTAGATTAAGACAGCGATCCGCTGAATAATTCATGCTCGAAACAGTCGGCCCGAACGAACGTTCCCCAGAGAACGGCGCGGTTCCCACTTAGACGCCGCCAAATTGATAGAGTGCCGAACGCTAATCGCATCAATTCGCGGCGCGGATTTTGATACGGTTCCATACAGCATCGATGGCATTTACACAAAACGGCGGTTTCCTGGAACACGCCCACCGTGATAATGGTCACCGGGTGAAGAGTTCGCGGCAACGGCAATGCAGAACCATAACAGTGCGATCGCGCAAGCTGCAAATGTTGGCTGCCAGTGAATTCGGCATTTGGCGGCCCCTATACCTAATCCTACTAAGCTATATAGTCCTACCCTAACTCGTAACGCTAACCTGAACGCTAACCCTAACCAAAACAAGAACCCAGAACCCCAATACATTATTACGTACGTACCAAGTGTGGAGTGCTGAATTCACCCAATTGCCGTGTATCACTATTCACGCGCATAGTTTTATTTGTCCTGGATGTTTTTACGTCATACACACGGGCTCATGATATCCATAGACATACACGAGATCTGTGCATGGCATATGCATAACATGGGTGCATGATGTGCACATGCCGCTGGACGAGGCCTTCTAAGTCTTGCACCACTACTCCAAACTATTACGGTAGTGGTGAGCACCAAACCAGTGTTACTGATCAGGTCTTTGGTGTGACTCGGCCGGGGATCGAACCCACGATCTCTATCAAGGCGCAGGACGCTCCACCATATTCATTGATTCATTCATTTTTGACTTGAAAACTGACAAATTTTTACATTAAATCTTCATTTTAACAAAATCTGGACCTATGAACAATTCCAGTAGTTACATAACGCATTACGGTAGAAATAATTAGAATTTCTTGTAGTACTACGAAAGATGCTTTCCTACATTCTCGGATAGAAAGTGACTGCCAAGAATGGAGAAAGAACATTCAACAGCAGCAGTTGTTGGCTGGCAACATTGAAGTTGTGCGTACACTGCTGGTGACACACCGTGTTGCTTCATTCTGATAAGGTTGTCTGCATCAAAATTTTTTATCGTGCGCTTCTTGATATAAGAACCAATGCCCACGCAGTCTTGCTTCAGTTAGGATATTGCGGTACGTTGAGCATAACACCATGTCAACCTATTTGTTTCATTTGACCGTTTATGAATCACAAAGAGCAGACTGCGACGTTAAGCCTATACAGTAGGCTACAGGATGTAAACTGGCAAATCATAAGTTCACCGACAGTGAAAACATTGACTTTGTAAACAATTTTGATCATTGTTTAAACCTAACGCTACATGTAAAAAAAATCGCCCTAGTAACAAGTGCCGAATTCCAGAGAATTTTGATCGACTGACTTTGACCCGGCTAACAGCTGAACGCGTAAGCCGTACGTAATATGCGTCAAAATTGAGTCGCTGCTGGGGTTGGGCACAACGATTCGATTATTCGAATCAGAGCGTAATGTTGACAGCTATGATTACGAGTCGTATAGTTTGAATCAGGTTATTTTGTAGTACCGAAACTATACGCCCCAACCCTGAAGTTAACTTTAACCCAAATGCTCAAGTGTGGCATGCTCGTGTATGTATAAGGTGTACTGTACACTTGTACAGTGTACGTACATACACAGCCTTAGGAATTATAGTGTCGACACTTTCCTCCCACCGTGTAAGATCTCAAAACATAGTTTTGCCTTTACGACAACATCGAAAACATGTTGTGTATGCATGAGGTTAAGTAAACATGTCGATTGAAGACACGATCTGTTTGTGTAGCGACATTGTAACGTAGCGATTTAGTCACAGGCACGGCTACGTGAATACATATGGAAAGACTTGGTTTGGTACTGGAACACTCGACACGAAGCTAAGTCCTCGGTTCGGAACAACTCTAATTTTAGCCAGCCAGCCCACCCATTTCCTTTCCACGTCGACGCGCGTCTGCCGTCACAGGACGAACTACGAAACCAGGAAATAAACTTGCGTGTTGTGCTCAAGTCACACCTGTAAGTTTCACCGTGAATTTGTCAGTTCGAATGAAATCACGCGGCGACGCTGCGCTCAACTGTCGCGGTTTCGTCACAGTTACGAGCGCGTCAGTCTAGGCGTAGATCGTGGTAAACGCCAGCGGAACATCTTCTGACGGTCTTGACAACGCCTAATATCATTAGGGACGAGAAGCAGAGACGGTAAAAAGAGTCATCGTTTCTACTGTGGGAGTTGATTAAACCACAACAACTTGGGTCAGCAGTCAAAGTCAGACAAATACACATGACTACTGCGAAAAAGTAGAAGTGCTTCGCTACTGACCACCTCTGACGCGAAGTTGAATGCATTTGATGAAAGACACGGCAGCGCGGAAGATCAAGACCTCGGCAACCGGATAGGGAGCGGGTGATATCGCATTGTTGGATCACGAACGATATCCTCTGGGCTAAAGGGTGTTCCCGCATATTCAGAATCGCCCGGCCCTACAGTCGCCCAATCGAGATCAAACGGAGGGCTTAATTGTTTCATCATAGTGTCCTATATGGTGTCGACACAAGCAAATCTCACGCCTCGGTGAAATTGTATCACGTCACCATTTCCATTTGGTTACAGCTTACAGGCAATTTGACGGTCATTTTTGACCGGCTTGCCGAGCATTAAATTT
>ATSW01124594.1:0-14055 GCA_000444245.1 Botryllus schlosseri | reverse complement strand
GATGTCCGAGGAGCAATACAGTCCAAACTCATCACAGACACGATGTCCGAATTGCAGCACAGTCCGAACATATCCCAGACATGATGTCCGCACACACCCCAGACTCGATGTCCGAACACGCCCAACTAGTACTGCATTTTCATGTACAAATGAAGTGTGCTCTTGAAACTGCAATTTCATCACTTTACAGTCTAAATACCAAAATCAAACAGCTTTTTCAAAGTGACGTAACTTTTGACCATAAAGTCCAATTTTCATAAAATAAAGTTCATCCTATTTTGAATTGGCTCATCTGTGTGAGTACCAAATTTCAGGAGATTCGAAGGGGTAGTGATGTGAACATCGGTTGTCTGTGTATGGAATGGCCCAAAAGCTTTTTGGAGATCAAGAAAAACGCTGCACAATATAAATAGTTTCTTAAAGATTTTAAGTCCATATCCAAATCGGGACAATTTTTTAATCAATATCCCGATTTCTGTGTTCATTTTTTCGATCGTCGGAATGATCGAACCCAAATCCGACTTTCTAAATTCCCTTTTTAATTTTTTGAATCCACGTCCAGAAAAATCTGAAGCAGGATTCAAAAGTTTGGAGTTGAATATTCATAAATTGGATCCAACAATATAATCTATGTTTGGATTAAAGAAAAACTGATAAAGATATTGATAAAATCTCCATCCGGACTATGGAAATCTATAATGAAGGAGGGCCTGGTAAGTATTGTTGTATACTATTATTATGACGGCCCTGTCTAATAGTCAGCTGTTTTGGGCATGCCTTTTCACATTGGCGCGGGGGTGGGGTGTAGGATTTGTACTATCTCAGGGGCGGAAACCCCTGAACAAGTACTGTACCTTCAACCTAAGAATCTTCCGAATGCTTTTTACAGTGTGTACAGTTTTAAAGAGAGTGTTGTGGGCGGAGCATATAGCATAACGAGTTACGCAATATTATCATATCGTTATTGTGAGCTGAACAATAGAATCGATCAGCGATTTAGGACGACGGTCCGATTTCTGTTGGCAGCCACCGCTTAATTGTTTTCCACGCTGCAACTCACAACTTCGCTTTTCACATTCAGCGCTGAGATCGGAAACATTTTCCTTGGCTCAAATTAGAAGGCGCCATATGGGCCTAATCTCACTAATCCAATGGCAATGTCCCGTGTACGTTGCTAGCGTCTGAACCAATTATAGTCATATGCTGATAATTGCCGAATTGATGCAGTTGATGCGCAATCAATAATGAACCAGAATGTCGCCAATATAGAGGTTGAATATTGACGGCGTGCTCCAGTGCATTGCATGGCATGTACTGCAAATCCAATGGGTTGAAAATAGGTGTATTCATCCGTGTCCACCATGGACTACACTGTTTTAGCGAAAAAAGTGCGTATTCACACCCAAATGGTTTTACACGAAAACAGAACCTAAGTCACAATTATATCGCGGTTATAAATCCTACTTTACTACGTGAAAGCATCATTTATATTAGAATGTTGTGTTTGATTTACACCGCATTGTAAGTCTGAGGCGGGTTCTGGTTTCGTGTAGAATGTGTGCAAATTCACACCTGTATATCACGGGGGGGTCCAAGGGTGTGAATATTCAGTTTTTTGCTAAGAGTGTACGCTATTGGGTGAAAATCGGCTATAGTTTTTAAAAATGCATGGCGTCAGTGAAGTCGAGTGCGATGGGGCATCAACCCGATGCGTCTCGCGAAAATTACTTCAGTGCGACAATTAACGCTTCTGTCGCGAGCAAAGGGTTAAGAAATACAATACCCTATTTAGCAATTGTTCGTCTATTATGATATTGTGCTCGAATAGGACGATAGGTCATGATGTAAAATATGCGACGCCGAGCGATGGAATTTGAAACCGGTCGACCAGGTCAGCTGATTGTTACCGGTAGCAAAAGTTACCAGTAATTAGTTTTTGTCTTCTCAAAATCTGGGCTGTGAACGACCATGCGAAAATATTGGTGAAATGCATCAGGAACGTCATCGAGATTAGACAGAACAATTCAGTAGGTTTAATTTCTCGGCGAATGTCGAATTCTCCAGTTTTTTACCAAAACATAGACTATAAATCATCTGAATGCCGTATTTTGTCTTTCGACTGGCTGTTAGTTTACACAAGGGGGATTACGCGAGATATAATCAGATATATCAGGGTTTCTTAACCAAGGGCGCGAGAACTGTTCCCAGGGGTGCGGATATCTTGCATCGTTAGTATTGGTTAAGTCTAATGCTATATAAATATATAAATCCCAATCCATTTATTGCTTTGGAAATTTTCAAGAGCAGCGAGTGTCTTGTAACTAAAAATGGATTTCAGTATGTCAAATTCGTGCTTATCGTAAACGTAACTCCGGTCACTCCTTCTCCAGTCATACTATCCAAACTTCGAATGTATCTTATTCGGGCCAGCTATAAGATCCGTTGCGGCTTTGGATTAATGCTCCAATTGCTGCACACTACTCAGCTGTTTTCGAATGCTTAATTTGAACCAAGTCGAAATAACGAACAAAGAATTTTGACAATGTTCATTATAGTTTCACGCACTGTGCTACTAACAAAGATATAGTAGCACCCAACATGAGTTGAATGCATGTTCTTAAAGGCTAAATTGAGACCAGGCCGTTGCTATATTGTTGCATTTCACGACTACATATTTATGCAAACAAGGATTCTTCTGTCTGATTTACATAAAAAACTATGGTTACTTAACATATTTCCATGTTTTTAGACTGGTTGCGAGATCTTGGTTAGTGATTTCAAAGGGGTGCAAACCGGGAAAAAGGTGAATAAGCACTGAGACAGATGTTCGAAACGTCGTTAATAATTGGACGTACAGCTTGAAAAGAGCTGAAATCTATCTCGGGGTTTGTGCGTGACAAGCGATGGAGCTGCAGCAAGATATCGTCGGTACTTGGGTTCGTCTTCTTTGAAAACTTGGTCGTCAGTTGTCACGTTCGTTGCTATTTTGCCACCGCGTGGTGTTCAATACTTTGATAATCCGCGCGATATATTCATGTTTAGTCAAAGGAGTGTTTACGAATGGGTGTCCGTCAGCAGCTTCGATTTCCTTTGATGATGATCCGTCGATCAGGTGGAAATAGTTACTTCTTAAAACGGGTTGTCGTTACTAGGCACAATGTTTAAAAATCGAGTACTAATTGTAACGATTCGAGTCGATTAGTGAGAGAAGATCTTATATTATATGTTCATTACCACTAAGAGTTAATTTATCAATGATAATTGTAAAGTTTCGATTCTATATTTTTACCGTGGAAGGCAGTAAACTTCGATCGGTCGCATCGCAGCATACGAAACATGTTGTACAAAGCTAAGCACGTTACTGGAAATGACATATCTGTTATGCCGTGATCAAAATTGTCACAAAGTGCAATGAAATTGGTACGGCTTCAAAATTATCAAATCATATTTAATGTGATGTGGAACTGTCATTATATTCTTTGTGGTCGCATAAAAGGTACATATCTCAACTTTCCGCATCATCTATACTGTTATAAGTCATAATGAATGACTCTTAAACACCCGACTCGAAACCTGATGCTTGTTTCAGAATAGAACTAATCGGATGCTCGATTTTTCCTCAGTATAAGAGTCGTTATAGCCATAATATGAAACCAAAATTCCATAATTCACTTTGCTCAACAGTTTCCATCTGGATACTTCGGGCATTTCAGAAGCAAGACTAGAAATGGCATCTTACAAGAATACCGGCACGCGGCGTCACCAAGCCCGCCGAGCAAATTTGTCCACAGAGTTCGGGTGAGTTTGCACGAATTACAGTCAGCTTACTGTTACAAGACGAATCATTCAGATCAGACCGGTACTTCTATTGGATTACCAAATTGCGCAGCTAGAACTACCATTAGAACTAACGTCATTCAAATATCCGCAACTATAGCTGATAAGAAATAATGAACTGCGAAAAAGGATGGGGTTTCTAGTTTGAAATGGGTAAGGTTCCAAGAACTCGAGCAGCAACTGGAAATCAGAACCAATCATTTTTCAAAATTCGTTATTAGAACTAGAACTACTCAAATACCCAGTAGTCAGTTTAGAGTCAAGTAACTAGGTTGGTAGTTTGTATATGTCTCGCTCTGATCCTGAGTCTCTATAGTCAACCATAACGATTGCTATCATTTTTCAACACAGCTTTGCCCGGACCGTCATTTATTCTCCAAACACGACAACCGACACTCTTTCCCAACAGATGCTAGTTATTTCGACACGGTGAGTTCCATTCGTATCCTCACGGACGCGTAATTGTTGAGAGCAGTAGCTTGAATCCGACCGAGAAAAAAATGACGAATTGAATGACAGGGCCTGGGTAGGAGGAAAAGCGGCCGCGCTTCGACCATCTTCAAACCGGACTTGATCGCGTGGATGCCTCATGAAGACGAGCTCAAGAATGAGGGCGCTGCTATGTCCGTCTACAGGTGCTACTTGAAATGTCGCTGCTAGATTGTTAAACGGATAGATACGAAACTTCAATTGCATGCTAGAGTACACAGTAGTCTTTGCAAGAAGTGGTCATTCAGGGTTTTTCAAAAGTGACTTTTTCATCAAAGTTTTCTGGCTATTCGGTAAAATTGTTAGGTTGGCTAAAAAACAATGCATCCACATCAAATTTTGCTCAATTGCAACCTGTATAGCAGCTAAGCTGCTGGAGTCATAATTGTTTTATTTTTATTTTTAAACAACCCAGGTGGTCAAAATGGTAATCAAGGCCTAGTTTTACAAAGCTCAAACTGTCAAGCAGTGTTGGGATCAAGTCACTACCTTCGAGTCACGAGTCATTTCGAGTCATTGCACATTTTGACTCGAGTCAAGTCAAGTCAATCAATTTTCGAAAGTGACTCGAGTCAAGTCAAGTCACTCGATTTNTNGAGNNNANTCGAGTCNAGTCAAGTCAAGTCACGAGTCAAGTCACAATTCAAGTCAAATTGCCTTTTCGNAGTATGAGGCATGATNACGTCATCGCATTTTGCTAGCTGTNTGAAATACAGATTGATGTGGTCATTGATTCTGAACCGANNAACGAATATAGAGTTATACACGCAAGAANGCGCNGTANCNCTCACATATACNTAGAACTGTTAGACTATACGTNAGTANTTGCATAGCTTCGGTTTATAGTTACCTGCCAAAATTGAGAAACNAATTGATAAGATGCAATACATTACTCATTTNCATATTGATATGATACAATTCGAGNCTGCNCCNATGGTTGAGGATTATATAAACTAAATTTGAATTCAATTGCAATAAANCAANAGGTNTGGATAAGGTATAAGAACAGAAAACAGAAATGAATATTATGCTGTTAAAATACTTCACTACTACTANTAATTTACGACAACGTAACCTGTACGNTTCNATCACTNCGTTTGTGGTCATTTTATTTATGNGAGANCAATCGAGGCTCAGTGAAACACACGGTCATTGAATGATTGGTCGCTCTCACGGGTTACACCAGCGTTTCGCGAACAATCTGAACTTACAGAAGATACAGTGATTTTTATCGACANCGATTACTTGATGACTTGAAATTGACTCGTGAATTTTNCTTCGAGTCACGAGTCAATCCACATTTCTGATGCGCCGAGTCAAGTCAAGTCAAGTCATTTTAGCAAAGTGACTCGAGTCAAGTCAAGTCACACGAAAAAGGTGACTCGAGTCTGACTCGAGTCAAGTCATGACTCGAGTCATCCCAACACTGCTGTCAAGTAGGAGTAAATAGAAGTTATGTGAGTAGGAAAAATCTACTTGAAGCATATGAGAGAGAGAGAGAATCTTTATTCGTATACATTACATATCAACAGAACACTACAAAAATGTAACAGTGAAATGCGACATGCAAGGTAGACGGGAGGCTCGATATGACATAGTCTTCAGGACCGAGCCACCCGGGACAGGAGAAATTCGTAATATGAAATTCGTAACTGACACTCTCTGGTCTTTACTGGTGCATCGGGCAAAAGTAGCATTTCTGGTAACAGCATACCGAGCACAAAATTTAATATAACCGGTTTCAATGGAACGCTTCCGACGTACTGATTCCGAAACTATAAATTATAATCTAGTCAGTGCACTGGAACCCAATAAAATCTCTCACAATGGCCATAACGATGAAACATTACGGAGCTCCAATTGTCCGTAACATTGCAGGTTTCAGATCTGAATAGCGATTTAGCAGAGATGAGCGGATTTGAAATTTCTATGTCCTAATCCAATCCAAATCCGAACCTTCAAATCCAAATCCAAATCCTAATCAATACCTTTTTCATATTCAAGTCCATGTCCAATCCTAATCCGATTCCAACTGGAAATTCAGAAAAAAATACCAATTTATGCGATGGAGGGATTCGAAAATTTTCTTTCACAACCATCGATTCACTTGATTCAAGATAACTTGGTAACCATAAGTACATCAATACTAGGGTTACCATATTTTTGTGAAGCAAATTCCGGACACTTTTTAGCGCCAACTAGCGGATTTAAAAATGAGGTGACACATTGTCTGTCAATATGACGTCACACTAGCAAAGCATTGCCCATCGACTGTATGTAGCAGTGGTAATGGTACGCGAAGGTCTTCCAGGTGGTACGCGAGTATGTTCTGTTTTTTCGACCGACGGAAGTTATTAGTTCAGGTGGGGTTGATTTTGAGTTTTTTAAACCGCCGTCGCTGGTAGGGGCTATTCCACCAGTGGCGGCCTACGGGGGGGAGGTCTAGTCGTAAAGCATTGGGATTATTACCTAACCAAATTCCGTCTTAATATATTTGACCACAATAATTTCAAATGGATCCACTACAGAAATCATATGCTGCCCCTTATAATGCACCTCAATACGGTGGAAACATTTTGACCGCGTTCGGCGCGCTTATCTTATGTCGGTGGTACGCGAGCACTGCATAAAACCTCGAAATGTTACTTGGGTGAAAAAAGGTTGAGAATCACGAACCACTGCTATACAAGAGCGGAGTGGAACATAGGTCATGAAATTGGCGATCTGTAATGTGGGCTCTGGTGATTGCTACTTGCTAGCGTTTGCAATAGGTTTCTTCACGGTCCGGATGAAATTGTCTGGCTGGCCGTGTCTGGCCTGTCGGGATTGTGTAGCCCTGCTATACTGTTGGGTCGGTGCGGCTATATGGTTATGCGTTTTAATCAGGTCCGAAACAACATTTTTTCTACCCCCTTCCGCCGAAAAAAACACTGATCTTGGGCCCATCATAGGGTAGTCGATGTAACTTCTTGGGCACTTACAATATGCATTTGGCTGTTAAATTTTTTGAATGACTTCTGTCAATATTATTGATTCTTCCATATATTACGCTACTATAAAATGCACCAGCAGGTAGCACATCCGGTGATTTCCAACTTTTTATGGTCGCGACCTCATTTCCAACTTCAAAATGTTTCGTGGCCCAGCTCCAAACTTGATAAGCTGATTACTAAAAAAAAATTCAGCTTGCCCACACTTACGGCATAGGAAGCTGAATATACGTCCAACATCATCGCGATCCCCAGATGAAGGAAAACGACCTCAAGATTCGGAACCACTGTCGGTGACAGAAGCATCCAATCGGCCTTAACCAACTCTAATAAGAAACCGTTAGCTTATAATTGCGATTACAATCAGACTTATTTCAGTATATGATGGTTGTTTATATTTATTTTCATTGTTAATTTGGCGAGGGTGGTACCTGGTGTCCATACTAATATCAATATACGTTGCATTAACGTTGCATTAACTCGTTGCATTAACTCTGCTTAAAAATAATATTGTTTAGGTTTATTTACGAAAAAATTTTAAGCTTACTTCAAGCTTTCAAAATTCCGGACATTTCGGCATATTTTTAAAATTCCTCCCGGACGCAGATTTTTCAGTGAAATTCCGGACATGTCCGGGAAATTCCGGACGTATGGCAACCCTAATCAATACCAGATCTGAGTAAAGTTTGTCGCCATTCGCCACACGACATAAATACAGTCCATCCTCAAGATTACCGGACCACGACTGACCTATCGATCTCGCTTCCCATGACATGCCGACCTATTTCTTGTCGCTTTCTTTTTCTATACTGTATTCTTTACTTTCATTCAGTGTGCATGCCTCCTCTTTACTACGCCTAGGCCAAGGTGGGTGTCCGATTCCATTGACAAATCCAAGTCGCTTCGACATCTTCCTGTCTATTCATTGTATCGCATTTTTTGTGGTGTATTGAACTGATAAAATTGCTAATAAACCAATGATGATGATGACATTGCAATCTCCCAGAAAATAGGTAAATCCAATCCAAATCCTAATCCGTTCTGAAAAAAATGTCTAATCCAAATCCGACAAAATTTCACAAATCCTGTTTTTTCAAAACCTAATCCTAATCCATGCTCATCTCTGCGATTTAGGGGTATTTGCAGTGCCCTGACCAGATTATAATTTGTATTTTCGGAATCAGTGTGACAGTAGCTGTCGATTAAGAACGGTTTCATTATGAACCTTATGTTGTAGGATTATAACCAATTATTACTGCTTTTGCCAAGCGCAGCAATAAACTGTACCATGTAACCAAGGCCGCTGTAGTTGGATCTTTCTACGTAGGTAAGTTATGTGTAACAGCTCCGTTACGGAGCCATAATGACTCCGGATTATCTGGTTGCAAGACCAGTCATGCGTACAGGTAGCGTGCTAAGGATTGGGAAAATAGGAAGTAAATGTATAGTCGGCCTTAGGTTGTTTTTGTGTGGAGTTGTTACTGTGTTAAGTCTTGGATTGGATTGGAAGTATTAATAGGTATTTGTGCCTGCGTTCGTTGTAATATATACGCCGAATCTAAAATGTGTCTCTGGGTCAAGTCGAATCTGAAGTAACTTAGCCGTATTTAGTCAGATAGCGAGGACTACGACCGAACGGCTACATATGTGTGATAATCGATAACATATATATCCGTCTCAGGCTCGATTTTCGACACGGCGACGAATCAGAAGGACAAATTCCTCAAAGACTTTCTCCTCGAGTCCGGCACCGAGCCGCTTTCCAAGCCGATCAGTTCCAAGAACAGAAATGGCTGTCCGACTACAAAATTTTCTTTCAACACGGTCAACCCAACCCGCGCGTGGACACAGACTTCAACACGGGCAAGGAGCATCAATCCAGGGAACATAATCGAAGTTACTACGACGTGAACAGCACTGGGTCTTTACGGAAAGTCATCCCACATTACCTGGCTCATACAGAAGCCGTGAAACGCAGAGTGAAATCCGCGCCTTTGATGAGACTAGGAGTTGGAGATTGCTTGCAATGGCCAGAAGAGCAGCTCAACCAATCCATTCCGATTCCGAACCGGTTCGATAAAAAGTCCGAAAGCTACAAGTTCAGAAACCCGTTCGAACCGAAACTAGCTCGAAAATGGCGCGATTCGAAACCACCTACCAAAGAACAGCTTCTAAAACCTAAACCTTTCCATTGGAGGGAAAAAGTACACTTAAGAACGCCCGCGGCGGTAAAGAGCGACAACGAATCAAAACCAGACCGCGCACAATCCGCTTCTACAGTGACATCATCAAAACCAAGTGATTACACTCACAAATCACCAACACCTGGCGAGTCCCACACACCCACACCCCGACCTCCTGAAACACCGCGTTCTGAAGCTACTTTCAGACCAAAACTGTCCATGACTCCAGCCGCGACACCAGTGAGCCATTTCGGGCCTCCTGTTTCTGCACCAGTTTGGGCCACGCAGCGATCAATACCAACTGTAGTTGTTAACTGATCCATTCTGTGAATTTTTGTCTACTAAACGAGGCTTTAATACCAATCTAATCTGTTGCGAACGGAAAATGGCAACCGATGGAATGATAGGCCATATGATGTCATGGAGTTAATTTTGCAAATATAGAAATATTTGGTATCGATGGTATTGCTTTGCGATTGAGAAGCAAAATTTTTTCTCTGTGGAGAACAAACTTGCCAATACCTCCCGACTATTCACAATATCGGGATCTCTCAGACAAAAAATTTCCAATTTCTGTTTTCCCAATACATGGACCACGGTTTCATATATGTTCTCAAAAAGATTACTACTTGAGAAAGCGATTTAGATACAACAATATTTCTCAAAGTTCGATTTAGCGTATGTTGATGAGGATATACCATACCACCATTACTTGAGCTCTGATTTCCTATATCTCAGTCCAATTTCCGCGTACATTTACCCAAAATTTTCAAAAAAGAGGGCAAATTATCAAAGAAATGAACATTTAGGCTTCTTCAGAGGACAATTTCAAAATAGTAAGAAGGAGGGCAAATCCTCTTAAAAGAGGAGGTATGGTATATTCGTCCGTGTTTTGGGAATTGCTGGCATTGAAATTGTTGAGTTTTCTGTCCATAGAGCGCTTGATGGTATGTTCCGGATAACCGTTATCAATTAAAATTTTCCGGATATATTTGAGTTCCGAGTTTAATTTTACATCCGAGCAGATCATCAATGCTCTATGTACCAATGCTCCAATTAAGTTCAGTTTACGGCAGTTTGGGCTGAACGAATTCCAATGCAGATATTGTCCGGTAAACGCTGGTTTCCGGTACACCGAAGTAACGATGTTATTACCCCGTTTTTCTACAAGAACGTCCAAGAACGGTAACGAGCTGTCGCATTCTTTTTCAAATGAAACTTTCAATGAAGGATATAGCGCATTTAAGTTAGCCAGAAAATCCTTAAACTCTGCCTCGTTATGGCAGATGACGAAGGTGTCGTCGACATATCGACGATACATAAAAGGTTTTTTGATCGTATCAGCTGCGAATAATTTGTTCTCATGGAATCCCACAAATATATTTGCTAAAATCGGGCCGAAAGGGGATCCCATGGCTAAGCCATCGGTCTGTCTGTACATAGTATCATTAAAACTAAATTCAACAGAGCAAGTGGCCATATTCAAAAGTTAAACCAAAACTTTTCGCTTAATCTGGTCACGTTATATAATAGAATCGGAGGAAGCCTGGTTAAAATATCTCAGTCTGGCTGGGCGGTGAAATTGGTTCGATATAACATACGAAACGGCAACTTTGATCATTTATAATGAACTGAAAGCTGCTTTTGTATATATATTGACAGGCACTTCGGTTGTGACAAAATCTGTTATTCATGAAACGAAGCTATAGCTCTGGTGCGATTGTTTGCTCACAATGCGAAACAAGCGGGTTTGCAAACATTTGGCCTCGACGAGTTTGCTCACGAGGAGACAGAGTTGTAAGCTTTCAGTAGAATATCGGCAGATATTTCCGAAGCTGACTGCTATAAATGTTGTCGGGTATTACTTCCAGAGAAGACTCCAAAGCAGGCGATCGCATTATATTGTTATTGGCCGGCATGAAATTTGGCAAGATCCAACTATAAAATCCCTGGCAGACATGGATGATAATTTGAGTGAGTTAATGAGGCGCAAAATCGCATGGTATCACGGAAAGCTGACGAGGCACGCAGCGGAGGTGCTGCTGATGAACAACGCCGAGGAAGGCAGCTATCTATTGCGGCAAGTGAATGAGGGCGAGTATTGCGTGAGTGCGCGCGGAAGAAGTGACGTCAAGCATTTCAAAGTGGTGAGATCAGAACAGACTTGTACGAACAACTGGATTTTTAGAGTACTGGAACTAGGACTAGCATGATGAGTAGGCCTATGCGTACTTTTCAAAATTCACGACCAGGACTATAGAAGTAGAGGTACTGCTCATTTACAAGTTTTCAAGGTCTGCAACGAGAACAAGAACCTTTCAAGATACGGAACTAGAACTAGAACTACTAAAAAACCAGTAGTTAGTTGACCGTCCACGATCTAGATTGGAAGTCCATACACGTCTGATCATGATTGCTTTGTGATTACGTGATCTCGATGACATGTTTCGTTCCAGATATATGACGGCAGTATTTTTCATTTCGGCATTCAAGAGTTTGATTCCATTTCAAGCCTTGTACTGTACTTCGCTAATCAGCCCATGGTGGGCACAAGAAGAACTACGATGGGGAACAACTCCGACCTGGGCTGTCTCTACATTATGAAGCATCCATACCCACACCTTGTTCCGGAACCTGAAGGGTAAAAACGGAGTGATCTAATAGTAGGGACTGGCGTAATGATTCGAGTGTAGAAATCTGAATCGAGGATCAATTCTAATGATTCGAAACGAGTAGTGAGAGATGATTTTTTCCAGCACTGAAATCACAAGCTCCTTGCCACTTAGAGAACATCAATGCTAATTATAGGTCGATACTATTTTCCTCTGTGGGAGGCTTGAAACCTCGATTGGTCGCATCACAGCACGTGAAACATCTGGTACAGAGTTACGTAAGTTAATGGAAATGGTATATCTCTGAAGTCGTGATCAATCCACAGCATTGTCGCAAAGTGCAATGACATGGGTACGGGTGAAAAAATGCTAGATTATCTTCGTGTGATGTAGAACCGGCATTATGTTCTTCGGGGTATATACCAGTGCTTCCCAACGTGGGAGATTTTGAGAAACAAGGGGGCGAAAATATCAAAGGGGCGACTGGGGGCGAAAATGTTACAACGTCCAATGAGCTACATTTAATTACCAAGGTCAAAGAATGCACGTGAAGACGGCTTATGGGGCGAAAATTTGTGTCGAGATTGACAAGGGGGCGATGAGTTGAAAAAGGTTGAGAACTGCTATAGTCTATACTATAATTGTTCGAAAAATTTTAAAATCACCAGTTTTCTTTTTCGGTACTAGAGCTTTCGCTATTTTTAAAAAGTGCCTCTTTTTCGGACATCAAAATATGGTCAGGTCGAGACATTCTAACTTACCACATCATTCATACTGTTGTGACGTCATCATGAATGATGCTCGAATACTCAATGTCTAATGCTCGATGCAGATTTGAATCCTTTAGGCACTCGATTTTGGACGGAGCTATCCGATACATGTGGAGTAGAGATGTACAGGATGATGATCAGACCAGGATACAAAATTTCTAAAAATCCTCCACGACCTCAATGCACTGCCGAGGCAGAAATATAGAAAAATAGAGACGAACAGAGTAAAAGTATATATTTCAATGTAATGTTAATATTCTATGCCATAAAATGTTGATTAGCAGTAGAAGAAGTCTACAATCATAAACAGTCCGCATTCTTATCGAAGAGTGTGCATTTCCACCCGTGTACCACCCTCTGATATACGGATGTGAATATACACACATGGCACACGAGACCAGAACCTACCCCAGCTTTATACCGCATAGCGTTGGGACCCCGGGAAATCCCGATCCCAGGATCCCGGGATCTGAAGCAATCCCGATCCCGGGTTTAATCCCAATGAAATCCCGGGATTTGTAAACAGCATTTTCCAAGGCTTACGTAGCGCCATATCTCTTATTTTGGTAATAAAGCAATGTCACAATCTCTGCTGATTGTCTAAAACAATTCACAATTATTTGATATTAAAGCCAACTATGTCATAACAATGATTTACACAATCACTTTCGTCGTAGACTTTGAATCGTAGCAGTGTAACTGAGTATCGGAAAGTCACAAGGAAGGTGCCGTGGAGGTGAAATACAGGTCGAATAGTAGCGAATTTCGAAGATGTCAATGCAAAGAAAAAATTACATGCTTGACGACACTGTTTGTTTTATAAATCTACATAAAAAGCCAAATGCAACTTGTGTCAAGACGTTTTGAAAGCTTCAGTGTCTAGCACAAAGGGACTGATAATGCATTTCTGGTCCGTAAAAATGATAGTAATTAAACCATGCATCATTCAATCGGACACGTCAAAGAAAGATCAGCCAAAAATGAAAATGAAGACGATCGATTCCAATAAAATAAATCGCATAAGCCTCGCCTCGATTAACTTCTTAACCAGTTAACTGCTGTGGACGGGTAAACATTTATTCAATTACCCAAAGTGAGTGATTTCGTCGGGCCTTCAAGGCTTATGGCTATGACTTGTCATGATGTCGCAAACGGGTTTGTGATAGTGCGGAGC
>ATSW01124557.1:0-12019 GCA_000444245.1 Botryllus schlosseri | reverse complement strand
TGTCAAGTAGAAGTAGTTCAATCCCCTAATACGAAAGATAGCCTGATGAATTTCGGGGCTCTTTTCACTGAGTACCAACATTTCATATTCATAAAAGTCAAGTAAAGCCCAGAAATTTTGTTGCGCTTCGCGCACAGTAGTTATGGAGTGACTAATATGTTTCACGAAAATATCAGTGAATCTAATTTAGGCACCGGGTTGCTTGGTTCCGCTCACACCGCATTGTCGCCCGTATGAAATATTTCATCACAGTAAATATGGCCCAACATAACATTTGAAACTACCATTTCATTATCTAGCAATTACCTATCATATCGTAATCTAGCAGCCCATGACGTGTCCTGCTAATCTGGAAAAACCGGATTTTTTAAATCTTACACCTGTTTTAGCAGATCACCTTTGAAGCTTTATGGACAAAAGAAGTGGTATTTGTATTCCACTTTTAATTCCGAGTATCATACTTAGAGTTCTAATTACTTCCAGTTCTTTTGTCTGCAGAACATACATGTTGAAGCATAAAGGAAGTGTAGTAAATGCCTCTATTTTCCAAGAATAAAGCTACACCTAATATAAATTTTATGATCCACAATATTTGTTATTAACGTATACTAATCGCGCAAAGTGTTGAAACCGTATCCGACATAACTTCTCCGTATTGCTCTGGCTTAAGCTTGGGGCCTTATAATATGTGAGAGGGCGCCATGTCATGATATTCTCTAAAACGGGGTCTTATAGTAAACTAAGGGTTAGTATCGCATTTCCATATCAATACTATAATTTGCATCCCATGATGCGAAAGAATGCTTATTCTGTCGAAAATTGATACCTCCCGGGATGCATCAATACGAATCTCTGCACCTTCCGCATAGCTCAATTTGTAGCTTTTGACAGTCAATGAGAACGAATTAAGACTGTTTTCAAAACTACTTACTTACTTGAGTAGATTTAAAGTCAGTAAATTCTACTTCTACTTCAAGTAGTTTTAGGTGGCTTATGCAAGAAGTACTTCTACTCGTACTTGAGTAGAATTTTTCGTCGCTACATCTACTTCTACTTGAGTAGCTTTCTTGACTACTTTGACCACCTCTGGTCATACCTCATACGCCAAGCGCTTTCTCATTTATGAATTCCAACACCATACGCCTTGCAGTGGTTACAAAACTTCTCAGCTTGTGGCACACTAGAAACATCATAAAACGCTCGCGTTGCCCTTACAAAAGAAGAAGCGTTACAAAAACAAATTTATTTTCACGTGTCAATGCGATGGATGTGCGACTGCGCGTGATGCTTATCGGATTACCGGACCACGACCACGACCTGACCTATCGATCTCGCCTTCCATGAAATACCACCTCTAATTTAAAACATGTTTTTGATTTTTTTTAAGCCATGACGTCATGAATATTTAATTTTTAAGTCATAGCGGATTGACATGGACAATTGAATATATAGGGTAAATATAGCTCCTTTGACGCAACCCTACGCTGAAGACTGGTTTTAAATCGAAATACATCAACAGAATTATATTTCCTGGTATTAGATTTATCATGATTGAAGACTTTCGTGGATATCCTGTACATAAATAAACTTCAATCATGTATATAAGTAACCTGAACCTGAATATAACCTGAATACTCAAATAACGTTGCATTAATTAAATCAGCTTTTCGAAATGTTCCAGCGATAGTCTGCTATAATATGTTGGTCGCATCTGCACTGATATCTTTCTCTTCTTGTTTTGGTGTATTGGTGGAATCTTTCCCCTTTCTATTCTCTCTAATCAAGAATATTATCAGAAAATATATCAAGATGACTGAACATGAAGTGAGATTTAATGCTCATGTTTGCTCCAAGGTTTCCAAATGCAGATACCAATTCTCGGGAGAACTGTTTGTAGTTGGGTGCTTTATGATCTTCCAAAAAGTTTTATCCTAGAAGGGATTCCATGCAGTGAGCACCTTTCCTAATTTGAAATTGTATTCCTTAGTCCGTATTCGAATCTGAGATCCATCAAAGATTCCTAATTCAAAGCTTCTCGTTTGATATGGATACTAGTTATACCAACTTTGTTGGCTTTACGGAAAATTTTCCATGTTCAAGTGACAAGAGATGAGACGCGTGTGAGTATTTTAGTCAAGCTTTTCCAGAGACAAACTTGATAGCTCTAAACGCCT
Source organism: Botryllus schlosseri (assembly GCA_000444245.1). NCBI lineage: Eukaryota > Metazoa > Chordata > Ascidiacea > Stolidobranchia > Styelidae > Botryllus > Botryllus schlosseri. Next base: position 9,845 of record ATSW01124557.1, on the reverse strand, counting down.
CAGGTCATCTTAATATTGATGGAATAACTGAGAACGACATGAGTATTCATCATAGTCAATTATCTATTTATGCGCAGTATTAAAGTAGAAAAATCTAAAATTAACTTCCTACCAAGTGAAATATTCAAGGGTAAATACAGTGATTTCAGGCATTTTTAGGTGTATGAATATTAGGGTTGGTGTGAAGGTGAGGTTCACGTTCGCGTTCTGTGTGTGAACCTCAAAAATTTACTGGTTCACGTTCACAAACGAAACTTGGTAGGTTCTGCACTGTGAACCTTTTTTCTTTTATTACAATTTTCACTTCATCAAAACATCTTTGGTTGAGATTTATTGCATTTCAATTGCGGGCCACTATATATGCATTGCGCTGGTAACATGAAATACCAGCACTAAACGAGCATGCACCTTACCAATCTCAGAAATTTTACTTGCTTGGCTACAAAAGTTTGCTCGAATATTTAGTGACTCTCTCCTGTGAGCTAGACCCGCAATCACACAACATCAAGAACGACATGCACTACATGTAGGTACAGTCAGCGAATGATGTTATTTAACCTATCAATAGAATTGATATCGCTGTCTGATGTACAAAATCTACAAAGCGAACGGAGTCAATCTTGATTTCATTTGTTTATTGTATTATAAAAACCCAATCTGTGCGATCGGGGTGTTGGCCACTGCAGTATAACTTGTTAGGTAGCAAGTGAAGAAACCCGTTATACACTCTGCTCAATATCAACGTAGCAACACTCGGACGACGAATACATTGTCAGGTCTGGTCTAGACCGTTTAGACCAGTGGTTCTCAACCGGGGGTCCGCGGACCCCTGGGGGTCCGTGAAGCATTTTCAGGGGGTCCGCGAAGCCACTAAATTTTTAAAATGATCGTAAACCTACTTTTTATTTATTCTAATTAGGAAAAGCATGAGCCAGTTTCGCTTCATAATTGCTCAGAATTTAGGACTCGCATCATCGAAATGGTCGTCTGAGATAAAATATACGAATGTGCAAATTCAATTTAATTGTCAATTTGTCAATAGCCTGCTGATGCAAACCTATTGCTGCTTAGAGATTTTTGTTGGGGTTTGTGGAAAAATGAAATGTTGGAGATAGCAAGGTCAAGCAGGGTGACTTCTAAAAGTTTGCAAAACATTTTGGATTTGGAGTTATCAGTCTCAGCAAATTGGTAACCANTCGTCTGAAATANAAATTCCTGAATTTTTTTCCTAATCTGCCCCAATGANNGAATTGAAACCTCGCCACGAAATCCATTTTCTCNTGTATGATATAACCACTAAATAACTTCAATATAAGATGCTAGATAGAAATGACTAGGCTGGACGTGATATGTTCANTAAAAACTCACAACAAANGCTGTCGTCGGAGGCGTTACGCGGTAATATTACATTCGCCACTAATATATCTTTGTGGAACTGGAAATGAATTTTGGCACTCATTCATATCAAATCGAAGACGAGGATTTCCAATACAATAAATACAGCTGGAAAATTCCTTTCGAAATAATAAAAGCCAGGCCAATTTTCACATATAGTATGGAGTTATTTTCAAGAAAAGTCATTTCGTGGCTATTTCTCACTAGCCTACAATTAATATTTGCACAAGACAGATGACGGTTGCACGATAATTGAGCTAATTTTGAACGAAAACTTGAGGGGGTCCGCGGGGTCTGTGACGGTTCAAAAGGGGTCCGCGAACACAAAAAGGTTGAGAACCACTGGTTTAGACGTATAAGCTAAGCATATATTCCCTTGCAAGTCCTAGCCGAAATTGTCGGAAAAACTACGGAAGATATTGATTATATGGGATTGATTACTATATCATTTGACTGCCCGAGTTGATACATTTGACTACATTTACTACGTCAACTTGTATTTCACCATTGTGGCATTATGTGGCCCGAGTCGTCGCTAGGTACTGGTACAAATAGGTTATCACTTCACTGAAATGTAGGGTTGGAATTAGCAATATGACGTCACGTGATGTCATGATGGGGAGGTTCACGTTCGCGTTCACGCAGAACCTTTCAAAAAGGTTCGCGTTCACACGAACCTGAACCTTTCAGAGGTTCACACCATCCCTAATACATATCTTCTGTTCTAGAGCTAATCTGGCAAAACTAATGTGATATTCGTAATCAGCAACCTTGAAAACCCCCAAAACGGCTCCTATAGGTTCTGCCAATGTTTGTTTTTTTCATTTTGTTGACCAGTGTTATTGATTATGTCGGAGATTATGTCGAGATCTCAAATTTCGGAATTCCTTCTCCGACCAGAAATGTAGAATTACGATCCCAATAACAAAACCGCGCTTGGCCCGACAATTCTGGCAAATTTTTGCTAATTTGCCCATTTCAGTTAAAAATCTTCCTGAAATCCGGCTATAATATACCATATCACACTGATTTTCATGAATCGAATCGTGATCATCTCCGGACCTGGAGACGCAGTCTCCTATATAAATAAAACATATCCGGAATCGAAGAGAGATGGATATGGATTTACACTCTCTGTGGACCATAAAATCGATAATATAGATTCTATATTGAGTTCTCAATTTAGCATGCAGGTTGTGTAAGTGGGTTTTTCTTATCTTATTTGGAAACCAGGGCCGTGGAGACGATAAATTTTACCACCGACTCAAACTCCGACTCTAGACATTTTCAATATACCGACCACTTCCGAGTCATTAAAAACACCGACTACGACTACGACTCTTTTCCTCGCAGAACTCCGTCTCCAACAGTACTACAAATTTACTCCTAAAATTATATGCCACAGTGATTGTTTGATTATTTTTATATAACCATTAAACATATGCAGTATTATGCATTCATCAAGGCATGCAACATTGTTTCATTGTGACCAGCTCGACATTCTCATTGTGCGTACAATTAACATGTATGTATTAATCTCGAAAGATCCTTCCTTTTTCATATGTTATAGGTTTTTATAACATAGTCCAGCCACGGATATTCTAGTATGTAGCCTATGAATTATTCAAACATGATATATATGTCATCCTTTATAATTAAAATGTGCTGGATAAAAACAATAGAAGTGTAGCTCTTGTTTAAGTCATCAAATAATACAGGGATGTAAGCCTATACCTACATTTTCTCACTACACACTGATGAAAAGCACACACTTTCTCACTACTAATAAACGGTGGTCAGAAACGAAATTTAGGAAGTAGTCAAATTCAAATAGCATATGTACTTGCACTTGGTCAAGTATTCATTGACTTAGACCAGAGGCCTCAAACACGCGGCCCGCGGGCTGCATGCGGCCCGCGAGAGCATTATGTGCGGCCCGCGATGGCATTTTGGATATTTAAAGTATTCGACAAATGTTCAAGTTTCACATATCTTTTTTAGATATAAGAACTTAAAGTTCACCCTAAAACTACTATAATAATCACTGAAATTCCAACTAACTACAGTATCTCATCACTTTTAAAAAATACCATGAGGTAGAAGATCAGCTATTACGTCACATTTCTAGTTGATGATAGTAGTTTGATAAATGGGCGGAATGTGCCAAAACACGATTTAACTTAAACAAACAAGAATTATGAATATGAAAGATAGTGAAAGAATTAGCTCATTCTCAATTCTGCAGCAATACTCGAGGGGATTTCCCTTCTGACTGTGCGGCAATTAAAAAAGGGGAATAATTAGAGAGAAAACGAACAAAGAATCTGGATTGACCTTTGTACTCAGACATGAGACTTGAGTACTTCTACTTGTACTTTTCCACTCCTGATTCTACCTCGCCTGACCTCTGGTACACGAGACTTGTGTATTTAGTAATTTTTTTTATATTTTCCCTCGAATAACAATGGATTGACATTTAATTTCAATGGTATGCACGCCGACGAATCGGTATAGTTCTCCTGGCTTGACTTGTCGTTCCGCGGTGGATTGATTAATCCAGCTACGTGTAAACACGATGGGATTTGGGAATATTTGTCCGTCAAACATGACGTCAGTATAGTATTTGTTCCTTCGGATCCGTATGTGAGATCCCGGTTCGTGTTTTAGGTGGATTGTCAACGCGTTCGGCCAGACGAAACGATGCAAGGTAACGATTCTGGTCTGCGTCATACTGTTGACCTCTTTTTGCTCCCTGGATAGTAGCGAGTATGATCTTTATGATGCCAACGACTCCCGAACGCTCGTAAAAAGACTATAACGTATGCTGTACAAGGTTTATTGAACATACACAATCTGAAAATACAAGTCACGAGCGTTCATAAAGTAGATTTTTCTTTGTTTACAAAATCAAAAACGAGGCGATCATTCACACGTTTATCAGAACCAAAAGCATCTAAATAATCGAGGGTACCTACACCTTGACCCCTTCTAATTAGGAAAGCGGTACAATGTTCGCCGCACACAAACGAACGTAAAGACTGTAATTGCACACTAGTGAAGGTATAATCGTCCGCGCCCAATAACCTATAGATCTCCTTCTTCAGAGGCGGAATCCCGAAAGAGTCGTGAAAGTGCGTGCCATCTTGATCGGCGAAGATACAGATCCAATGCGAGCCGCCCTTCGCGTTAGGGTCGTAATTGATAACGACTGCGTACGGCTTAGGTAGCTTTGCTGGCAATAAATCGATCGCAAAAGTACCGGCAAATAAATCTCGCGTGTCGCGGTGATTGAATAAAATATGATTAATTTGATCGGTATTCATACGGACACTACTTCGCGCTTCTCTGAGATCTCCAAAAGTTGTTGGTATTCTTTGAGACACAGTAGAGTCGCACCTTCAGGCAACCCCGCGGTCAGGGTCATGTGAAGCTTCACGGACCCGGTCTTCTCTAGTTGAAAGCAGCCTTGATGCGTACGGTCTGGGGTCAAATCGAAGGCAAACAGAGTGTATCCCGCCTTATAATTCTCAGAGTCGATAAAAAGATCTTCCTGAGCATCCCACTTCCCGGTGGATTGGTAGACGCTGAAAAACCCCTCGAGGTTTGTGTTTTTATCAAAGTCGAATCTGAAATTACGCCCGTACAAAAGCTTCCCGTTCACGTTGATAGCCAGATTTCCGACGTGATAGTGACAGAAATTAAAGGGGTTTCGAGTCTTACTACCGTTATAGGCAGCGGTCGGGACCAGACCAATCACGATTCGTCGAGGCATGACCCCGGAAATCAGCGTTTTCTCAATGGAGGTATCACCCGCTCCAAAAGAGTGATTACTCATTTCGAGCTTTATAATAGGGTATTTCGCCGTGTGCGTACGAAGCATCGTTTTGTGTGCCAAACTGACAGAGTCTGAAACTTGAATTTGCTTGACGTGCAATTCCACTTTTTTCAGTATGATTTTAGAGTCGGCAGACCCGAGGAGACAGAAATCGTCATCGTTACGGATTAATCGCAACGACAGATCCACGTTATCCAGTAAATATCTGTCCTGGTCGAATAAACCGAGCGGTATCTTGCCGATGACCTCGAGCGTTGCACTGTCAGCGGTCAGGGCTTTTCGTGCCGTGAAGCCGACGTTGTCTGCCGTGAAAGCATCCTGCTGTTTCATCGTATCCGGGATCCAGCCGATACATTTCAGATAGGTTTCGCCGGCCGCGCGAGAGCTATTTAGTAGATGGAAAATGAAGCTTTTGTAGGCGTGATTGTTGTCCGATGTGGTGATCAGCTTCGACCCCAGATACAGATCGATCTGCTTGAATAAGGCGTCAAATATATCCGATACGACAGCGACGTTGTCTCCCCCGATCGTGGTGCAATCTTTTTTGGTGACTTGCAGTTGTATTTTCATAAACGAGCTGGACAAATCCAAGTAATGATCGCTACCTTTCACGTTAATCTCAATGACATCGCCCAATTTATCCGGTGTAGCGATCAACGTGCTGGTGTCGGCGACCGCCGTTTGCGTCGGTGGTACCGTGAAAATATCTAATCCGCTGTTGAGGCACTCGGCCGAATTTTCGTGCATCAATTTAGCCATCGAATATATCTCTACGTCTACGTTTCTTGTTTGACGTAGTACCTCCCCGCGCGCCCTTTTTAAGCTTTTTCGTGGCTTTTCGTTTACGACCCCCGATCGCGGTATCGAGAAGCTGTAGACCTCCTTCTTTACTCCGTGATATAGCGGATTGCTTGAACGAGCGCCCGGCCACCAAATCTTTTGCGATATTTGACCCGGTACGGAGGATTTGTTTCCCCAGTATCTTGGAGCCTTTTGACACTAGAGGTAAGACCGCCCGGCCTATGGTTCGAAAAATCGACGCGAGTCCGCTACCGCTTTGCCTGGACCCCCGGTAAAACCCGTAATTCCCAGCTCCGGTCTGATAGTGGTGCAACACGGCTTCTCGGTCACAACAATAGTGCACTTTCATAACGACACCCTGAGATGTATCGTGAGGTCCAAACCCGAGATGTCCAATAATTCACCATACTCGTCCCTTATATAGATGTAGAAATACTCGAAACGGTCGAGTCTGACTTTGGCGTAGTATCGATTTTGAAATATATGGTTTTGTCGCTCCCCCTCGTGTAGCGCAACGACTCTTAGCAACGGGACCAAAGCGTCACCCACCGGCGTCGACTCGATGTCATTGCAGTAGATAAAAGCGTAGAGGCTTTCACGCGACTCACGAACAAAGTTTATCTCCATAAGAGCAATCTCAAGACCTTTACAATCCATTCCGTGGGGTAGGGTAAATACGGGCCCGTCACCGGTCAGTGTTTGGAACGTCATCTCGTAAGTGAAGGGTCAATTCAATGTCACCACATTTAAGTTCTTTTCCAAGAGAATCTCTTATGCTGATGCGTACGCTACGAAAGCTGTTGGCATCGGCGGGTAGGTAAAACGGTTTCCTGAATGATACGTGCTGTCGTTTCATTTCCGGTACCGTAACGGGGATGATTCGCAGCAGTCTGGACATATAATCACCGACCGGGAGATGGCGCACGCAATCGCAATATATAAATAAATACTGAGATTTTACTATCGACGAGGTATACCACGCATCGAATTCAATGTGCTCAACCTCGCGTAATGAGATCGGAACCTCTCCTTCCTCCGCGATGATGTCGTCAATATCGTATCTCTGATGCTCGTGTATGATACGGTAGTTACCGAAATTCGCGTAAGGCCCGAGCGTAGATGTGAGCAGAGAAGAATTCGGTGGGAATCCCTCGCATACCAATCGATTCTGGCTGGGCGTAAAGTACCAGTGATAGCCGTTCACGAGTTCCTCGCTAATTCTTTGCATTAATTGATCGACATTATCGAAATCTCCGGTGGGTAACTCATAGACTTCGGTGACGTCTTTGACAATCGTATTCCAGAAGCTCAAGGTCGTGGTGGGTTCTGTGATCACAATTCTTTCTTGAAAATCATGGCTGAAGCTAATTTCTTGAAGAGCGATCTGTTTACCCTCCGATTCGATTTCAATCGGTAATTCAACCGTGAAATCGGGTCCGCTCCCGAATATCGTGATATAGCTCATAACGCTTTGACGGCTCCTCGACGGATCAGTAGGGTCACTGTAACCGGAGCTGTTTTAAACGCGATAGGGTTATTGTTCTTGTCACGAAGATATACTCGTATATTTCGAATATTACTCTTGGCCAGGGGAAAGAAGTAAGGCTTATCATACACGCAGTGCTGTATTTTTCCTTCTTGCGCGGTCACCGGAACGCTTCGAAGGAGAGGTACTAGCTCGCTGCCGAATACACGAGGTCTGATCAGATCGGTGTATATATAAATGGTGTCTACATCTTTCACGATGGTTTTCGGTCTGATTAAGAACTCTATTGGTTTTTGTTTCTTCAAAACATGATGTTCCACTGTAAAATAACGCGGAAACGTGTCCTCGATGCTGGTGAGACGCGGACCCGCACCACTGATTTTTTTGACCCGTATCAAGGGCTCGTCGGCCTGTGGAAATCGACTCTTGAGATACCTAAAGCTCAAGCCGAACACGCCACCGGTATATTGCTTGATTGTAATTTCTTTCTCGTATCGCAAGCGAAACTGTTCCAACAGATCCGGGACACTGCGATACTTGCCGGGCGGTATGTAATACACGTGACGATGCCCGCTGTCAGAAAATTCGATACCCGCACGCTTGTGGTCTACCGTGAACGTGGGCTGGAAGCTTACTGGGAACATGATCTCAGCAAGCGATGCCTCATATCTTTCTGTATCATATTTTAACTCGGAGAATAGTTGGGTTACAAAATCGTTCGCGGTGTTAGCCTTAAAAACGCTCATTGAAGAATTACTCGGTAAAACCAGAAGAGTCATCCTCGTCGGCGGTTTGGAGAGACAGTACCCTAGTTAACGAAGATATATCCGTCTGGGTTTCGGTGAATAAGTTATACACAGTTACCCCCACGATAAAAAGCAGTATCGCGAGCTGTAGAACCACCAAAGGTATCCGTAACGTACCCCGCTGCGATAAATCCATGATTACCACGGTCGAGTCACCGTCTCTGTTTTATACAAAACTGTCAACGTAAGAGTCCATCGATTTTGGATAACCCTCCCAGCGCACTAGATATCTCCGCTTGCGCCCTCTACCGATCACTCTCTGTATCGATTCTACGCGATAGACATCGTCTTTTTTATCGATGGCTTGTAATTCACTTTCGTAGAACGTTCCACTAATCACGTCCCCGTTATAATCTCGGATGGTGTACGTAGCGGGGCTCCCCCATTTCCGTGTGTGTACGTAAAATATCTCGCGAGTCCAAGATCCCGCAGTCCCTTTCGCAAACGTGGCACGTCGGGTGGTAATTCTCACTGGTTGATCGACGGGTAGCTTGGGTGACACCGGAGGTCCGGTTCCGTTGTATAGTCTATCGAACACCAGAGACGCGTTGCTATTGGTAACCTCCGACGGTCGCATTAAAATCGCGGTGTGATACGTTTGGTTATAGCTCTCTGCGATATCACACAACACGTCGATGTAGCGATGTGTGCGGTTCTTGACAAAGTAGCGATTCAATATATTGCGGGTCGTACGAATTACCCGCTCTACGACGCTAGCCTTAGTATCACTGTTGGTAAAAAAGTGCTTGACGTGGTTGTCTCTAAAAAACCTCTGTATAACCGACCCCGTGAATTCTTTCCCGGCATCAGTCTGAACGACGTGTGGTCTCTTATGAGCGAATACCTGGTTGAAGCCCTCGATCATATCTATAGGACGCTTTCGTTTCGTGGCGTATAAAAACATATATTTCGAAAAACAACAAATTGACACCAACACATAACGATAGCCATCATTGCTACTAGAAATATTAGACAAGTCCATGAGGTCACTCTGGATCTGAATAAATGGCCCGCCGACGATCGTCTTTTGTCGTTGAAATTTGCCTGTATACGGATAGAATAGGGTGTAGCTATCCTCTTGTTTCAAATCCTTCTTGTCGGGGTGCAAGTATTTACCGCGATAGCTCGCCGGGGCTTTGATATCAAAATATTTATCCTTACTCGTCATCGTCGTAGGCCGTCCACGACCCGTAGAGCTGGGGCGGCTTCCTGTTAGCTCGACGGCTACGTTTGATGATCTCTTGCAGTGGCGGTGATCTTTTGGCTATCTTGCTTGTGGTGGGGGTACTTGGAGACGACGGGGCTTTCGGTGTTACTTTCGAGGTGACCCGACCCGGCTTCACTTCGTGCAGTAATTCACGGAGAGTGGCTATCTGATCGTTCGTGAACCCGTTGGAGGTGTCGGTCATCTTCATCTGAAGAGGCTTGTCGATCTGACCCCGTTGACTTTTATACTTTGAGATGGCAGAGTTATACAAGGACAATTTCTTGTCGGCCGAAACGTCCATAGTCAAAATCGCGC
>ATSW01124474.1:0-12744 GCA_000444245.1 Botryllus schlosseri | reverse complement strand
TCATTATTTTCATCCAACCAAAATACATAACAAACGGCAGTGGTGGTGGTACAGAAAATATGCTTGCACAGTATTCGGTATTAGATAGGAATGATCGATAACATCGATAAGGTCATCTAGTCTGATCACACCAGCATCAGGCCATACTATGGGGGAGTGCGCCATACCATGATATTTTCTAAAACGTGCTGTTCGATTAGACAGAGGATTAGTATCGCATTTCCATATCAATACTATTATTTTCATCCCATGATGCGAACGAATGCTTTCGAAAATTGAATACCACCTGGTATGCATCAATATGAATCAAATTACGATCGTTTTCACAACTATACTTACTTACTTGAGTAGACTTAAAGTCAGTCAACTCTACTTCTACTTCAAGTAGTTTTAGGTTGCTTATGGATGAAGTACTTCTACTCATACTTGAGTAGATTTTTTTCGTCGCTTCTTCTACTTGTACTTGAGTAGCTTTCTTGACTACTTTGACCAACTCTGAACAACGGTCCTTGCGTGGTTGCGATTGTTCAGAACAATGCCGATTTTCGGCCTTTAAATGGTATTTCGAGGGGGTTTCATTGCCCTAATCAGATTTTAATGTATATTATTAGAATCAGCGCGACTGTAGCTTTCAAATAAGATCAAATAAGTATAGTCATCTATGGGATTAGCAATTACGTTGCCGTTTCATGCTATGAAGCTACAACAGATCTGCCGATTGTCGCATCACTCGACCGTGAATCACGTGTTGCGCATCTATCCGTAGGTTAGTTATCTATAATATATCTGTATGTTAGTTATCTATACTCTACCTCAGTGGTTCTCAACCGCCGGTCCGCAGACCGGTGCCGGTCCGCGATGACTTTTCTGCCGTTCCGTCAGGATATTTTAAAGTTTTACACCCTAATTTCTAGATGAAAAATGTTGAAGGGTTGTCAATTGATAAAATAAATAGGACGTCAACATCAACATATTCAGAACTTCGTGAGGTAACATTAGGCCTCGAAAACATGTTAGATTTAATTTGAAGCTCAATCCATCTGCTTTGGCGACATGTGAGTGACAAGTATACGAGCTGACTCTCGCTAAACCGCGCAGTTTGCACGATAATTCGCTCTCGATTCATTCATTTTGTGGATAACCCCTTATCGCTGTTGCCGGTGTTTTGTGCGGCGTATTGCATTCATAGTACATCTGGTGGTGGTGGGAAATGAGTAGGTAACACGAGAAGGTGCCTGGTCCAGTGTTGGGATCAAGTCTTTAGATTCGAGTCACAAGTCAATTCGATTCATTGCACATTCTGACTTTAGTCAAGGCAAGTCACTCGATTTTTCGAGGTGACTCGAGTCAAGTCGAGTCAAGTCACAAAGTCATGTCGATATTTCGAAGTTTCAGGCATGTTTCAAGCCATTTCATTTTGCGAGATGATTGAAGTGCAGATTGGTTCACTATGAATTATAAATGGAGTATCGAAGTAATTATACATTCAACGGGGCATGGTATGGCTCACTACTACTCCACGTAGGTAACTGTTCGCCAAATAGATGATAGAATATGAAATCTCAGAAGTTGAAACAAATTGATACCCAATCAACCTATGTATCTTATACGATGCAATTGAAGCCTGTTCCAATTGCTTGGTTTTACTCAGTCTCCGTCGGAAAGTCACAAATAAATTCACCGCAAACGTAGTGATTGAAGCTTACGTTGTTGTAGACCAGTAAACTTCTACTGTAGCAGTATAGCCTATCTGTCTACTCATTACTAATCTTAACGAGCCTCACGCATAATTAATTTATTACTCGTCCACAAAGTGACATTTTGAGGGTTTTGTTCATGATAGTACTCATGTGATTTTACGGTAGTTAGTCTGCTGATTCGAGGTAAAATTATTTTGCCCAGATAAACCTGCTTGCGCCAGGAGTCGGTTACGTCTTTCGCGTTGAATACCGTGCATTGACCAACTATACGGCAACTCGAGGTCGCCAACTCAAAACGGGTCGCGGGCTACTTTTCAAATTTCGTACAGGCCACGGGCCGCAAGAATTCAATATCGATATAAAATAGGTCGCACAGTTTTACAGCCACGTTTTTAAAACCTTTCATCAGTATGACGCTGTGCTCTGTAACATGAGCGACGGGCATAATTACCACAAAAAAATATATTCTAGTAAAGGCATACAACAAAATTATCTCGATCATCACTTTCATTATATTTTGAACTATTAACTACTCACGATACCCGACATTGACAACTCTTTTCAGCGTGAATCGATATTGGGATTAGCTAGACACGGTACTTCTGGAAAATTATCTCCTCGTAAAGCTTGATCTTGTAAGAAAGCCTCAAGTCACTTTCTAAGCGTCTTTTTTTAGACAGTTGGCCCCCCAAAAATCGATTTGGCCCCTTGGCCCTTTATTTTCAATATTTGGCCCCTTCTGGAAGCAGTTGAGACATACCATCAAACTAGCTATTCAAATAAATGTATCTCGCAAATTGAGCTGACAATCTTTATGCCATGTCAAAGATTCAGTGGAAACACTGTAGAAGATGAAGATTTGGATTGGATTTGTTCTTGTAGAATGTAGACTGTGTTGGAATTGTAAATACAGATTTGTGAACAGGTGGACGAAAAAGCATTGAACATGGGTGGAACCTAAGTATAGCATAAAAAGTCTGAAGAGTAACCCTTATAGTACTTAATCATTGATAGATAGAGATTTCAAAGGAAAAAACTTCAACATAGCCGGAGAGTTTTTGGTGAAGAACCCCAAACTTAAGTATATAAGTGGGATAAGTTTCAAATGTAAAGAAACTATTCTCTCAATTTTTAATTAAAATTCATAAAATTTAATCACTATCATATTATTGCACAAAAAGTTTTATTTTACGATTTTATATTCCGTTGGAATAAGGCTTGAAATAATAACAGTTATTGTAGTTGGATCCAGTGTAGTTGTAGGTAGTTAATTTGGTGTCCTACAACAGTATCAACAATATAAGACTGGAATTCCAGGTGATTGACAAAAGGTCTGTAGGTAATGTTGCAACGTTATTCACGTTATTGAACAATTTGGCCCCTTTTCCGGTGCTGTTTGGCCCTTTTTCTCAAAAGATGTCTGGCAACCCTGCTGTCCATATGTGAACGCCGCTGTTGGCCCGACTGGAATCTCAGTACGTTTTGCCTGATATATCAGGTGAGCAGCGAGGATTCTCCATGGTTAAGTAATTTGATAAAAAATATACAGGGCTGTCGGTATGGGCGCGATTGGTTGTCGTAGTTGGGTTGCTTGTTGCGGTTAGGTTGCTTGTTGCATTGATTAATTATAATACTGTAACAGTTGCTGTTCTGCTAGTTCTACTTTCTTAAGCTCTTCTGGTAAAAATGGCCTACAAGCTCAGCAGAGTTGTTGCAATGGTCACAGGGGGAGCTTCCGGTCTCGGTCGTGCCACGGCTGAACATTTTGTGCGCCAAGGTGCCCGTGTTGCCATTGTTGATCTACCAAGTTCTGGAGGAGAGACACTCGCAGAATCGCTAGGAAACACATGCATGTTCTGCCCCACTGACATCACAAATACCCATGACATTGTTGACGCTTTGGAAGAAACTAGGACAAAATTTGGATCTTTAGAAGTGTTGGTGAATTGTGTTGGAATCGGTCACGCAAGGAAAGTCTATAATGCAAAGACAAAGCAACCGCACAGCCTGGAAGAATTTAGTAAAGTCATGAAGGTTAATTTTCTGGGAACTATTGATGTTATACGTAACTCTGTTGGTATAATGTATGAAAATGAACCTGGTGATGAAAAGCAACGAGGAGTTATAATCAATACCTCAAGCATCGCAGCATTTGATGGTCAGATTGGACAAGCTGCATATAGCGCAAGTAAAGGCGCTATTGTGGGGATGACGTTACCACTTGCTCGTGATCTAGCACGTGTTGGCATAAGAGTGGTGACAATAGCTCCCGGTATTTTTCAAACTCCATTAGTGGAGGGTTTGCCTGAAGAGGCAATAAAGAAACTTGAAGAAGATGTACCTTTTCCTTCGCGATTAGGTAAACCACATGAATTTGCATCATTAGCTGCTTCGATCATTGAAAACCCCATGCTTAACGGCGAAATAATTAGACTGGACGGTGCTCTTAGAATGAAGTGATGATTGCAAGCGTCAGAGTATTGTGCCAATATCCAAGTTATCCATTTGATATTCTGTCAACTGTCAGTGGTGGTTGGCACCATCATCACCAGTTGCGGTTGGCCCCCCCATCGTAACTGCTGAACATTGCAATAAATTAGTTGTTGCTCTCTTTGTCTCGTGGTAAAGCAAATGCACAATATTTCCATCTTGGTAACTTCACGAAAACAAACTATGAAGACTTTAACTATAGGCCTATTCACCATAAAAAGGTATTTAACTGCAGGGTGTTGAATGATAATTTTGAAGTTGATTTGATAAGGCACAAGTTGCAATTGTACCATTATATATTCTTTTGCGATTTTGCATCTTTAGTTAGGCGCTTGTATTTTGCAACCTACGGTATGTTGAAGATCTGGATGAATCGTGTATGAAAATTCTATAGATAGGTTACATTCCATTTCGTGTGAATCTTATCCATGTGGTTTTTGTTGCATGTTATTTCCAACCCAGTGGTTCTCAACCGGGGGTCCGCGAAGCATTTTCAGGGAGTGCGCGAAACCTCTAAATATACAAAATAGTTGATACCCTAATTCGAATTTTTTTTATTAGGAAAATCACGAGGCAGTTTCGCCTCATTAGGCCTACTAGTAAAACTCCAGAACTCGCATCAATAGAATGGCCGTTTGAGATGAAATATNCCACTGTGCAAACTCATTTTAATTGATAAATTGCCAATAGCCTACTAATNAAAACATATTGCTGTTTAGATGTTTTGTTGGAGATTNTGGGGAATATAAAAAGTTGGATTGGCATGGTCAATCACGGTGACTTCGAAATGTTTACAAAAATCCAGTTTCTCCTGTGATATACATAACCACATAATAACTTCAAGATGAGCTGCTAGATANAAATGCCGAGGCTTGATGTTATAATATCAANAAAANAAAATATTTTTCAATTTTGGTGCCGTATTTGTTGCAATCACACCCAACTGTTTCGTCGAAAGCTTTGAAATAATAAAATCAATCCAATTTTTACTTAAATAGTGTGATGTTGTTTTCAATAAAATTCATTTTGTTGCTCGATAATTGAGCTAGATTTGAGGTAATCTTTGGGGGGTCTGTGACGGTCCTAAAGGGTTCCCGACGACAAAAAGGTTGAGAACCACCGTTGTAAGCAGTTGGTTATCTAAAAGCGTGTTAACTGTATACCTAATCATCGTTTCAGTCTCCTGCATCCAATTTGATCAGTAGGCTACCATACTCACTGACCGTAGGGTGTAACTAATGTATATCATTGTGACATTTTGGCCAGGTACAATATCACATCTGCTCCAGAGGTGTTGGGGACATCATTATCTCTAGCAGCTTAATATCACCATTCCTATACACAGCATATAGCATGGAGAACCTGATGAATGGATATAAATTAATCGAAAATCCAACTTATCCCAAACTTGGTTCAGCTTCGATCCTTGTCGTTGGTGATACAAAACTGGCTTTCCATGATTTGGATGCGACTTTGCGACGAAAAGCAAGAAACAACGGATTTGGGTTGAAGATCACTAATGTGAAACGCCTTCCTATACCAAACGACACAGACAGTGCCTCAATACAAAGTGACTTGATTGTACTGCTCCTGAATCCTGCAGATACATCGTCTTATCAGGACATCAAGAATTCATTGAGTTTTATACCAATAGATTTTTACCATGGACACATATTAATGGCGGCGTTGAAACCACGGTCAATCTTGAATGTTTGTGCTGAATATGAAAGGATAAATATGCTTGCCGACTCACACATGTGCCCAATTACTTGGGCTCAGTCTGATGACCTCAGCGCACTGGCATATCAGATTACACTGAAAGCGAAAATCGCATCCTCAAAGCTCACTACTCCTGCTTGTCTTTTCACAGGAGTAGTTTGATGTCTGATGTGTATTACCTTACAGCCATTAGCCTATACACTGCCTTACATTTTACAGATTAGGCCTACTTTGAATCATGTCACAGGATAATATATCGCATGTCGAGGTATATAGAAAAGGCTTGATGACCGCGGTTGGAGCAATTTGCATTGAAAACGGCTGCGATTCAGTGAAGAAGTCTGCATTGGAAACCTTGACTGAAATCCTGCAAAGCTTCATAACTGAAGTAGCCCGTAACACGAGACAGTATTGCGAGGTCGGCGGTCGAAGTATGCCAACCTTTTGTGACGTACAAGCTTCTCTTGCAGATTGTGGCGTCAGGATGTCTGACATACCCAAATACATACAATTAAAACGGAGGGTAGCTATTGTGGAACCATCGAAGTCCTCTCAAGCACAAAATCCGAATGTCCTTCTTGTAGGCGAAAAACGAGTCTTTCCGAATTTCATTCCCGAGAATTCCAATTTTCCTAAATTCCCTGACCCGCACACATACATCAGGACACGGACCGGAAAATCCCCGGAGGAGAATTATGGAATATTGAGGGAGAGAGGGTCATCACAGAGATGGGATGTGGAAAGGGCGTTGACTAAATTCATCGCAAAGACCGGCACCAATCATCCCTTGTTGCCGGATGACAAGGGTGCCTTTCCTTTGATCGCGGCAGTACCTCCTGCGATTACATATCAGTCCGCACTTTTGCCATACGACAATGACATTGGCAGTGCTGACACTTTGAAAAGTGAAGACACGGGAAATGAAGACGACGACACCTTGAACAGTCCGCGGAAAGCCGGCGGTGTTGCAAAGTATGATAAGGAATCGACGCCGAACTCAAAGGTTGAGAATATTCACAATCCATATCTGAGACTTCCGAAAATGCCGAAGGTTAAAAAGCGTCGGCGATAATCAAGCACAGTAACAGCTAAGTAAGGAGTACCTACAGAGGGTGTTCTTTTGCAAATCACTCAATGTCGGGATACAGAGTCCAATCAGACGGGAGTATGAACATCGAGAACACCAAGGAAGAAGGAACTATATCAAGTTGGGAGTATGGATGCTTTTATGCATGTACTTATATTATCCTGCAATAGTGTTGGGCTCACTACCGTGGTTTCATAATGCATGGACTAATTTGGAATATATATGTCTACGAATAGAATTGAACCATGGTGTAGAAAGTACTCTTGAATGAATTTTCGAATAACAGTATAACATGTTGAGTGATGCAGTAGACCAGCGGGGACAGCCTTTTCGGTCAAAGGGGCCACATGAATGTTGATGTCATTTTTTTGGTCGTCCGATAGGACCGAACTGGATTAGGGTTAGGTAACGGTAAAAATGGTACGCCTACTTCTATTAATACGCACCAAAATCGATAACAATCATATCAAGAAAACGCTGTGGACATGTCATAGGCGCGCAAAATTATTTCGAAAGGAATGAATGAATTCAGTCGATATTAATATTAGTTGCATATATTGGGCGTCGTGTCGTCTCTGTATACCGCTAGGCTCATTTGGCACGGTCATGATTAATCACCGCTTGGTTGGACATGGACATATCAATATCGAAGATTTCAGTGAACATCCGTTTATCATTTTGTGTGAATGTTTCATCGCCCACGATCTTTCGGCGATCGCAGACACCAAGTCACATGTTGGACGACACGTTCTCTCATAATTGCGAATATAGTTTGACTCAATTCACAAATACTAGAAGCAATAAATCAAGTGACAAAAAATCTCGCGAAGTGCTAAAAAATACCAAGTCAAATGAATCTGCCACGGAATGTTATACTTGATGGTCATATACGAAGATCTACAAAAATTTCAGATGGCCCCTGGCTAAGTCAATGCGTCGAACTGATATTTTAGTCATCAATATCCCAAATTTCGCGGTCAGGCTAATCAAGTTTTAGGTTGGTCTTTCAAGTTCACAATAAATTACCTATAGGTAATGAGAGGTTGGTCTTTCAAGTTCACAATAAATTACCTACAGGTAATTCATTTTTTTGATAATAACTAATTTCGAGAATTACCTCGAACCACTCAAACCTTCTCGTGTGCCACAGGTTGGCCGCCCCTGCAGCAGACCAATCAATGTGATGATACAGGGTGAAGGTATTGGATAGCTTACTCACCTTACTGAGAGGCGAGATCTGTAACANCAAGATANTATTTCCCACCTTTAACAANAANATTNCTANANAATGANNAACNTGGATATTGNGCCTCTTTTTTATTCATTAAAAAGCATNATAAATTTATTTCAAGATGATCAGTTGAGAAGTAGACTGNAGAATTACCTAGCTTAATTCCGATAATATATATAGATCTCAGCAGTGCATTTGGACGATAAGGTGCAATAGTGTATATAAGTTTGTAGGCTGCAGTGAGTGACATCACTCATGTTCCAGAATTTCTGTGAGAGATATTCAGAACGAAAATACTGTCTTGTTGCAGTAGGCCTACTGATCATCGTGAAGAAAATTTAGAAAGACCTTTCTTAAAATATTCCCATGATATCCCTNGTGGAGTGTGAATAGCNNTTACGCCAAGCTTCGTAAGATCTCTGATATTTCTCTCTTCGTCATCAAAGAATACCATGTCACAGTAGTCGATATTCAGCTCCTGTTTGAATTTGGAGAAATGAGCNACTTTGCTCCCTGGATAGATTTCCTTTGCGTCGAAGTATTTATTCAACTCAAAGATCTTCAGCAGATCTTCTGCTATACCGGTGGCACTTGTCCTTGATGCCACAGCAGTTTTTATGCCTTGTTTCNTTAGTTCATNCAAAATCGGTATGGCATCAGGATATAATTCCACTGTATAATNGTACTTATCCTTGATTGTGTTATCAGGCAGCCTTTGAAACGGCGGTTCCACGTGCGTATCAACCCACAGGGGCCATAGTGTGTAGTCTAGATCAAAAACTACGAGTTTGGGACTCGTTTCATAGTTCAGATTATGTTCTTCCATTATTACTCTCAGTATAATACAAATATGCCAAACTGTTCCGAATATGGCGTATAAATTTANAGTCAATACGTATTTGGAATAAGGTTTAATGATTGAGTCTCACATTGCAGTATTCAATATTCATACATCTACAAAACNTGAGACCTTGTATAATGTATAGCCGGACACAAGTTAGCTGTTGGTGCCAGAAGTAGGTTGCATAAGATTACCATATTCTGAGATGAAGTAACATTCATTAACATGGGAAATTTTACAACTAACATTGATTGNTTGACTAAAAGAAAAAAAGAGGTCATTTTTCCGACTCGACTCCAAAAAGACGCGTCATCGCGTATAATCGGTTAGAGTTAACCTTGGTTGCCGTCGAAATCCAGATTTCACGTCTATTATGGCATTTTTTAGTTGTCTCCGTACGATCGCCTGACTCTTAAAGCTATGAAGAATGACATTTTAGATTTCTTGAAAAAGGAGGACGTATGGTAACCCTAACGTTGTATCACTGTCGTCGTTTACAGAAAACTCATGGTATCACTGTTACTGCTACACTGCTAGATGTGGAATATATAGCATTGTCTAATTGACATTGTGACGTCATGCCGGCTGCTCAGCTGTCAGCTTGTAGGTATTAGTAGAGGCTAGAGACCAGAGATTTTCATAGTAATGGAGTGCAGATTGTACAGGTGGTGCCAAATGAGAGACAGAGGCTACTGCTGGGGCATCAGTGACTGAGGAATGGCGTGGCTACAGAGCTGCATGCTAATTAGCGCTATCCCCGAGGGTTTATTAGAATACTCACTCTACCAGCACACGAGTAATATACATAACCAACCGCGGATCAGTTATTTTAAATGTTGAAGAACCAAAAACCTATACCGCTCAAATATCACATTAACACAGTTATTAAAAATACAGATTGATAAGTTTATATACGATAATTGGCCAACTACGACCTCGGGAGGAAGTTAATTTTAAATATCATCGATCGCTAGATTGCTGTAGTGAGCAATGTGTTTTAAACTTTTAGGAAGCTTCAATAAGTCGCATTATCAGTGTTTCGCGCGGCGAATTAGCGAGAAGGGTGTCGCCAATTAGCGGGATACGTCAATGCACTGTGTAACGCGACGCAATCTCCCGCTGAGAAGATCGCCCCATTAGGTCATTGATTATCGCGAACTCGGCTATCGTTGCTGGCCTGGTTTTTCGAGTCTTCAACAAGCCTGTAGTTCCGGTGGCAGAATCACATCTGCAATAGGCTCTATGGACATTATACCATCACTACATAATCGCATCTGCATTGGCTTGGTGCTCACGATATTATCTCTGGCCTGCACAATCGCATCTGCAATAGGCATGGTACGAACGATATCATCGCTGGCGTAACCATAGTCTCGGGCCTGGCATGTGTTGGCTCCTATCTCTTGGTGGCTTGGAGACAATATGCCGCTGAGATTATTATGATCAGCAATTGTGATGAATGAGTGACATTGCGAAACTGAATGACATCGAATGTTCGCATTCCGGAAACATGTTAGTTCGTGCCAGCGTAATTGATTTCCGCTGATACTAAATTCGAAAAAAAATGTAAACCAACTCGTTTCATTTAAAACACCCCCCTTATTTTTCGGCTGGCTACCGGCCTGATCATGTGGATTTCTCATGGAGAAATTAGAGCGAGCTATCATGTAGGCCTCAATTCCGGTATCAGCTACTCGTCCTTCCAGTACTGGACAACTAAACAGAAGAATGGGCAAAAAGGAACTACTATATTCAGCCTTGCTTACTATAATTCAGCCCATTTTCTGGAGGCAGAAAGAGCATTTAATACGTGTGGACTCTTTGTTACAAAACTCCGGTCCCGGCTACAGGATACCACTATTGATGTGGTGTGCTTTATATAAGGAGGGAGCTGCAACTACACTGTGTAATGATTTTGCGATCCATTTTTCATGCAGACCTCGTGAAATCGATTATCTCACTTAGGATTCCCTATCCGGTTAACCGGTTAGCTAAATGCCAAATATACGGATATATCCGTTATCCGGATAGTGAAAATTATTGATATCCGAACTAACCCTAGTCGCAACAGTACGGATGATGTGAAAAGTTCGAATATGTACCTTTTATGCGACCACAAAGAATATAGGAAAATAATGAGCCCCGTGCCGAAATGCGTGTTTTGAATCTTGCTCGTCTCACGAAAGGAGATATTCTTTTAGTTTCGTCTGGCAGGTGTAAGCGTTTCAAAATATCTAGAGCAACGACAACCTTTATCGCGACCTTTTGAGCTTTAGAGACAAATCTATAGTGCCAGACCAACCTTAATGTGACATCAAACCGACTTTTATGATACAGAGCCAGAGGTGGGCACATTTTTCATCATCAGGCCANATCATCGTAACAACATTAATGGNCATGTCACTTATTTTCTATGGTATCGAACATAGTGGACTTGGATACGACCAACGCAAGATTGAGCACATAGANCAGCGTGGGAAGCTTCACATTTTAAATTTTATAGCAGTGAAAGCCATATCACCCCAGATAGGGTGATAAAANCAANACCCCATCAGAATGTACGTTTTCCCCACTACTTATCACCAAGACTGTTGCACTCATTAGTGAGCCTAACCGCGCGAAGCGCGACATATTTCCATTTNTCATGATTGAATCGGTCAATATAATCGGGAATTGCATATATATTGNTATCAATTTTATCCCCTCTCTGCTCACGTAATCAGATTTACCTGTAGAGCTGAGTGAGGTATCTTGGGAAATGTAGGGTGCGTGGATAATAATTANNNATATTCGGACGGCCCGTTGCTATAATGACTTCGTTACATGATGTTATTTTGTGACTTCCTGTCTGCTAAGTCAAAAAAGATATTGAAATCGACCAAACGTACTAAACTGAAAGACGNGCGCGATTTCAAATTGTTATTTCTTCACTGTCAAATAATTTTTCACTGCGGGGTGGCATTTGTCTTGTGGGGTTCAGTCGTTCAGATAACCAGAACAGGAACATTCGGCGCCAGCCATTTATGCGCCAAATTGAAATGTAGTATATATGTATTGTATATACTATATACATGGAAATTTTATCTGTCAGTATAAGGGCACTCCTTTTCGGCCAAGGTTTTCCCACTATGCCGATCGTTCTGGAACACTCCTCGGAGTCGCATGTTCCGTGGCCTAAAATTTCATGTCTTGGTGCGTCGTGGCGCGTTAATGGCCGACGCCGAAATGCCTATTTATAGATATCACGCGTTTTTTCTTGGGGGAAGGGTGTCCAATAATCAAGATTTCTGGCAACACGAAATCGTGCGCAGCCCGAAAAAATTTTGAAGAAGTTGGGTAAATTAAAAAAAAAACTCTCTAATTGTTAATTCACGAGATAATTTTGGGCCCCTTCGAGCTCGGACCCTCCAATTCGGGGGTTTGGGGTGCGGCAGATACGGTGCTGGGTACACCGATTATGATATTGGATATGATATTGACTGCAACTTTGTTTTTGCCATTTTGCAAACTTTGTATCGAATTCGATGGATTACATTTGTCCAACGTATACTTGAATACCGCATTCACCCTATAATAGAAAAATCGATTACATTGGACTGATAATAAACAATTTACTAGCATTCGCCAGTTGGCATAAATTTTAAGATCTCGAGAAGAGGTTTCTAAACCCCTAACA
>ATSW01124470.1:0-10987 GCA_000444245.1 Botryllus schlosseri | reverse complement strand
TGTCGTCCTACGCTTCGGCTTCATAGAGAAGTTGGCGTTGAGAGGAATGAGGTCGCAGCGGTCGAGTAGATTAGTAAAATGCTCCGAGTTGCTGTTCTCGTTGCCAACTGGGAAGCGAACTCGCTGCGAGCGCTCGGCCAATGTGGCATTCATGTCCCCAAGCAGCATGGTTATGTCGCGCTGCGAGTAAGTTGATAGAATGCCTTCTAGTTGGTCGTAGAAAGCGAGCGTATCAGCTGGGAAGGCAGTGGTGTTCGGAGATGTTGGTCCATACGCACACACGAGGTGCAGTTTGCGGCGACGGAGTTGAATGCTGGCTGTGATAATGCGGCTGTTTATAACGTCAATCTTTGCCTCAGCGTGGAAACGCTGGGATAAGATTAGACCGACGCCTCCAACTCCGCCTTGGTTGGCAGGTGATTGGATCATGATGATGCCTGCACCTAGGTCTTTTTCGCGGAATGGTTCAGTGAAGTGTTGGCGATGTTCTTGGATTGCCAACGCATCAAGTTTGAGGTCAGTCACAAGTGCGGCAGCTTCTTCCTGACGCCATACAGAGTTCAAAGTTCTCGTGTTCAGAGTTCCGAGTTTAACTTTTGCATTTAGGCTAATCCTCAGGGATCTTGGTTGAGGCTTCGGGTCCCCGGCGCCGCCCGGCAGATCCCAGTCTTTCTGTTGATATTGTCCAACTCGGCGAGTACGCAGTAACTTAAGGTAGTAAAGTCTTCGTCGCACTTTGCGACTTGGTCTACTCTGTTCTTTACTGCCTATACTGCGCAGCACGTCCAAGCTGTACGTAATCATGACAAGCAATCAGCTAGCGGAGCGAGAAATACACGTCTGCACTCGGCGACTGACTAAAGCGACTGTCTTACATCAGTCGCCATCCACCGGAGATCTTAACACAATCAATATGCAGGCTAGTTATCTATAGTTGAACAGTTTGAGATTCTGTCATTGCGTCTGAGATGTTCCAAGCGTTTTTGAAGCAAAGGAAGAACACCTTTATTGCCACCCCCCATTAGAGTGGTAAACCCTTTGAAAAAAGCATATGGAGCACCTTCGGTTGCGAGATACACTCGATTGATAAGCACTGATCCAGTTTAGTCTATCTCCATCTCCTACTTCAACCACCTTCGTTTTATGGCGTAACAATAGACTAATACGATGTAGCCTACTATTATATCGTAGCAATGCCGCATTTTTTTCATGCAGTGCTGCACTGCAGATTGAAACTCATTATGAAACGGCGAGCCGTATTCTTGTGATAACTAATTATTATGTCGCGGGCCGGACGATTTCGCTTAGCGGGCCGGATACGGCCCGCGGGCCGTAGGTTGCCGACCCTTGGTTTAAACGGTAGTACCGGAAAATTCGATTGTTGCAATATATATCCTGCCCATCAATGGACTGATTCAGCAGTCGGCAGAATCACCAGAAAGCGTGATATATTGTGTGTTGAGAACTACGATGTATCTGAAAATCTATATTTATGCAAAATTATGTGCCTTCAGCGATTTTACCCACTGTTCCAAACCGTCGTGAAATTTTCACACTGATGCAACCCTGTCCCACAATAGTTCTGGTTGCGAGAAAAGATATCGGTTATAATTAACGGACATAAGCTATTCATCAAGATTCATGAGTCGAATTTTGTCTTTTTTGGTAATGATAAAATCTGATCAAGGTGTAAATGGCGCTGTCTGGATTCGGTAATAAGCCCGTGATAGATCAGAGAGATTTACTCAGATGTGAACTTGTCCAAATCTCAAGCTTGCCTAGACTTGATAACGACCCTACTCGCATCGGCTTATCTGATTTTGACGTAGAAGCATACAGCATTCGTGTCGAAAAACTGCACAAGGATATATGGTAATTTGATTTCAGGATACATTCCAATCAGAAGCTCGATACTGGATAATCAGTACATTTTGTGGAATTTCCGAGAATGAAATGATTTAAGAACCGTCTACATTGCAGAACAAATTTTAGCTCACACCAAAATTCAATGTCTCTTCTGAGCTAGAGGGAAGTAAACAGCGCGGCTGTAACTGCCGCACCCGATTTCTTTGGAATACGCATAATTTACAGAATTAAATCAAATTTATTCGCAATTGTGAAAGCGCAGAATGTTCTTGGTATATCGCTTAACGCCCGCGGAGATTGTTGAACACGACCACGAAAATTGAAACAGTTGAGTTTTTTAGCGTATGCCACATCGGTCCCCAGGTCCTGTGCCCTGTTATATGACAATAGGGTGGAGACCGATGATACGATTGAGCTACAAATTTTCAAACATTCATCAATACTTATTGAAAAGACGGATATTCATATATATACATCCGCGGTATGTGAATCTTGGACCAGTGGTCACCAACGTGGGGCCCGCTAGCCCGCGAGAACGAATTATGTTGCTCACGGTCGAAGTATCAAATATTCAGATGAGAGATTTGAAAGCCGAAGCGGAGAAAGGTGTATATGAGCAGCACTTGAACATGGGTCAGTCGACCATAAGAAGCATATGAGCAGCAGTTGAACATTGGCCAGTCGACCCTAAGGAACACACCAATGCGCAGTTTTCGACCGGGGCGCTGCTATAGTCTTCGTCTAGAAACGCTGGTACGAGTCACGGTGAGTGAGAGTTTTCTGTTCGTAAGGTAAGTGTTATGTTCCTGATCTTGTTTGAACAATAACTCATACGACGAGGTTGCAATATGAAATCAATATATTATCAACAGAACAACTTCATGACAAGCGACACGATCCAGAGTGCAGTTAAACGAAAGACCCGTATACAATAGAACACAGGGTATAAATACAAAGCACAACACACGAGGAAATAATGATTGACGGTAAATACTAATCCTAGACAAATAAGAGACAAACGATACCAACGTAAAATGCTCGAACATAACAGTCCTCCCCTGTAAGTTAAAGGGTACAAGTTAATTTACGTTGGCCGATAGAGCTCCGTTTGTTTTCTAGTTCTAAGCGGATAACATCTGCCCGACGTTCCAGTAGGACTAGCTGCAGGACGTTGTGCCCTATTCCTGACCAATGGTTGCTCAACTTGTGGTTGCTGAGGCTGCGCAACTTCCTGTGTGGCTGTATTATTGCCAGCTGAAATCAAGCGTGGTTGGAGTTGGTTTTTGTGCCTTCTCCAATACCCATGATCTGTTTTAACAATGTACACAACACGTCCCAGTATTTCCGTCACCACGCCAGCAGCCCACTTTGGTCCGCGTCGGTCACTGCGAGCGTAAACTGAGGAACCAATCTCGAAAGGAGTGACGGATTGTCTAGGCGTGACGGGTTTCGATTTGTCGAAGGGCGAGCACAAACTCAACAAATTGCGCGGCTGCCGACCATCTGAAATCTCAGCAGGCGTTTTCCAGTCTATGCCCGGGTGCGGTGCACATCGGTACGTAGCGAGAAGCGTTTGGAGCGCGAAGTTAATATCTTTCCGCCGTGGCAATTTTTTATCAATCCAGCTTTTAGGGTGGATTGCACAGATGCCGATTGAAAAGTAATCACCGATTGCCTTAATCGGCGATAATTTAATCAGCGAGCAAGGTCACCTGGTGACTCTGTGGTACAGATACGGATTCGCCTGTGAGTTATCTTATCGCGGATTACTGACGCAAATCGACGCAAATGACGTACGTTAGCAATCAGCTGTTTTCGGTCGGTGGCGATATGAACTGTGTCGTCATAAGGGAGAGATGCGCTCTTCATAGATATGAATGTTTAGTTGATGTCATGTGCGTACCAGCAGCTAACTAAACTGTTGCTACTGCACAGTGTAAGGTTATGAACGTCGGAACCCGTCAGAACAAACGTTTTGAGGTTATGAAAAGAGGTATTGTAGGAATAGCGTACCAAAATCATCGTCTTATACCGGTATTGCTGTGCCAGAAACTCTACTGCAAATTTCGTAGATTGCAGGACATTTATCTCATTACTCAGGGATATCTAGAACTAGATAGATACTTTCAGATATAATTTTATTTTCCGTTTATTGATGCATTAGTCATGATAGCCGCTTCACCAATGTGATTATATACAAATTGAGTTCATGCACACACATTTTCATACGATTTTGATTTCTCCAAACCTATGACAATTGGCTCTGCAGGAGTGTAGAAGTAAATTTCAGCCATTGCAAGGATCTAACTGTTGTGCAATGTGACGATGTTATCATATAATAAGTCATATGCATACATGTGCTCAAGTGCTGTAATACATTTATGTTACAATTTTGCAATGCAAAGTTATCTGCTGTTACATATTCGAGTAATCTTGTTTGTTGACAGCCAAACCCCACTTCAGTTTATCAAGAATTTGGTCAACCATAAAATTCAATACAACCTGTTTTATAGAGAGCTACATTAATATAGTGCAATATCGACTGAGAATAACAATGGATCCATACCTCGATGTTCTTGCTACCCTCCAGATGTTAGAGAGCCTAGCAGAAGAGAGAGTGCCAGTAGATTGGTCAAAGACAGAGCAAATCAATCCATTGGAATATACCCTGGAGGTTAGCGACACAGATAACGTGACGGCACAACCGAGCACAACTTCAGCGCAGACAGATTGTTCAAAATCACTTCTCTGGAATGTCTTGAGTATTTCATCTGGTGTTTGAACACAATAACCACACATTCAATTCCTCGTCAATTATTTTTATTACGAGATCCAGTAGCCTATGCAGCCTATGCTGTAGTCAGAATTGGACAACTAGAAAATCAGCTTTTCAAAATTAGACTATNATGATAATTANGNCTGCATATTTTTNCAAATTAGAATAGAATTATAGACACCGTNGTTATTTTTCAATTAAATNAGAATAGGGATTACTGAATATGTGAAAATTTGGAAATTGAATCTGCACAACTCGCTTAGNATTGTAGAGTTCTACTGTAGAATTTTCAGCAAAACCAGAAATTAAGTTAGAANTATATTNCTGGCATTTTGCACTTACTATTCTAATTATACAGCCAATTATACAGCCAATTAANTAGTTGTCCAAGTCTGGNTTTTGTGNTATTTCGATTCGTTGNTGTATNTTCTCAATNTTGCAGTTCTTTTTCCATTTCCAGTTTCTGGTACTTGANATGCATCTGTAANTCAAAATATTTCATTCTGATATCATGCTGCTCCTTTGCCATTTCCAGNACGNTCATTTCTGAACACCACATTTTGATCACCAACATTATAGTTAAAATANGANTTTTTTTCNTCNACACACCTGGCTCTCTTTTTCNAGACAATTGGCGTTGAGCTTTTNGTGTTCTCTGTTTCATCTTGCATNTCTGAATGTAGTAATGAATAAACTGTGGGTTGCATCACCATCATTGTATGCTAACACTTACCGGTCTGNTGTTCNATCCTGAANTCTGTCNAGGGAACTGAAGGAAGCGTCACATCGCCATCAACAACGAAAAGGGCAGCAATNTCATTNGCTGCAAGAAAACTATGGTTAACAACAGTTGTATTGATTCAATAGAGTTCAAATTCAATAGAGCAANGTTAATGTCANTCAAAACAACCCGCAATGTTCTATTTGAAGTATTCGTGTGGCTATGTTAGTACCAACACGATTCATATNGATTTCAAATTAGTACCTCAACTTACCATCGCTGTTGTGACATGAAGAACCNGCCTCTGTGTTCNCATCCTCGTCGATGATGAAGNTGCAAACTGAATCTTNNGAATATGCATCTGAATAAACATTTTATTTNAAAATTTTAGTTNGAAATACATTAGAAAAGTTACTTTCAAATTATTTTTTCACGGTTTATCTTAACCNCGCGAAACATAGGAAGGATGGATGACTAAAATCATGACTTGACTCGAGTTGGAATAGGATGAATGGATTTGACTCGANTCACTGCTTCAATATGNCATACGGTATGAGAAATCCTGACNCGAAGTCAAATCTTCAAGTCAAGTTGCAAGCCTAACAATNATAATGGCCAACGATNCTGCTCAGGCACCTGCACTGCACAGTAGCAAAGCCAGACTGTTGCAAGTTAAAATTGGATGCAAGTTCCTCTGNCGTTGGTTGTAACATATTAAAAAAGTCTATGTCCTAAATGCACTCATCATTGTTCGTGTGACTATCGAATACGCAATCGTAGTCATACCGATGTTTCAAACATTCAATTTGAGATGGAATAAGGTCTGAAAAGTGATAATACATATACCAGTGCTATAAAAATCAATTGCAGATTGATCAAGGAATGGTTCAGATTAGGAATTTGCCGAGCAGTGTTCCCCATGTGTATTTTTCGTATAGCTGATGACGTGCAACAGTCTCTGGATATGGTTAGTTAGTTGGGCATTACAAAAATGTTTTTCATTATCATCAAAATTCGTCTATTCAGTTCAAAACGAGCGTGAAAACGTGAGTATATGAAGCACGCAGAGAGTCACGATAAACACAGATGGAAACAATACATCTCCTGCGAATTTTAAAGAACTGCCAGTAAAATTACCTATTGAAAACCTTTTCCAAGGAGTTCGTCAACTGGAGGTCCGGGCCGTTCGACGCGTCGTGATGCATATATCTTTTTTGCTTTTCGTTTCAAATTTTTCAATACATTCTGGATTTGGCCAGTTGTACGGCTGCACGCGCAGGACCAGTATTCATAGCTGCATATTTCTTACTGATTACATCTCAGGCCGCATCTTTTTGTTTTGCCATCAGTCTTTTCGTCTTCCTTGGTTTCAATATATTCTTCTATCAATTCAATTATTCTAAACTTTTCCTGTCTGTTGCAATTTTCCGTCCTCGTATTTTATTTCCAAAGTATACTATCGAATTCTGTACAGTGTACACTACAGTCTGTAAAAAATGTCATACCAATAATCATAGCATAAGTTACTATCGGCTGTGGTAGGCCCACGCCGATAATATGCGTCAACAGTTGTAGTAGTGTCTGAGTACAATATTTTCAGCTAATACCGCAACTGCGCGTCAGAACATCCAGTTGACACCATCTCAATACCAAATACTAGTGTACCTATAGCCAGCCCGGACCGCAGTCAACGCGAAGCACACAGCCGATCAACTTTCTAGACACCTCGCTCGGCGGATAACATTTGGCCGATTAAAATTCACCGATTAGTGGCAGATCGGTATCTGTGCCACGGAAGCCAGCCGATTACTGACGTTTAATCGTCGATTAGGGATTAATCGACATCTGTGCAATCCACCCTTAGAGTCTGGACGAAACGCTCCGCTTCCCCGTTCGAGGCAGGGTGAAAAGACGGTGATACGATATGGCTGATTGCCAAATTCGAACAAAACGTATCGAATTCATTCGATGCGAATTGTGGCCCGCCATCCGTGACAATTGTTATGGGCAAGCCTTCAATAGAAAAGACTTCATTCAAAACGTTGACTACACACAAGGTTGTGGTATATCCGACATTCATTACTTTAACGAAAGGATATTCCGAATGCGCATCGACGATGACAAGAACATTTTATTGTTTATTGGACCTGCGAAGTCCAAGTGAGTTCGATCAAAGCTTTAGAAGTTTTTGGGCCATTCGCGATATTGACGATCAGGCGCTTTCATTACTTTGCGGCAAGCGTCGCAACTCTTTACGAGATTTCCGATGTCGCGATTAATAGAAGGCCATGCGATGTAACGGCGAGCCATCTGTTTCATTTTCGCGATACCCCAATGACCTTCGTGCAACAATGATGAGCCTCGCGAGGGAAGTGACTGCGGAATTACTACGCGCTGAAAACCATCAATATTGAGCATGACTATGTCTTCGTGGAGAGAGAGAGCGAATGTTTGCGAGTCGAAAACCAAGAAAAATCATCAATGTGCGTCAACTCACTGTACAGGCCCTTGGACAACAGTGCGCAACCGGGCCCCCATAGGGTGATAATTCAGACTTCTGGGGGGCTTCGCCCCCCAGACCCCCTAGGCTGTGTGCTTTTTGCCGCTGCTTATCATATAAATTGGGTGTCCATTTGGCGGGTGTGTCGCTTGAACGCATAAGGCGCGAAAAATTTTCTAAATTCATGATTGAGTCGGTATATTGTTATCAATTTTTATGAGAGAGAGAGAGAGTCTTTATTTTCATCCAACCAAAATACATAACAGGCGGCAGTGGTGGTGGTACAGAAAATAGGCATGCACAGTATTCGGTATTAGATAGAAATGATCGATAGGACCGTGAAGGTCATCTATAGTCTGATCACACCAGAATCAAACATGTACACTTGACTCTAAACAGTCTGGCTGTAAAAAATGTTACGGTAGTTAAAAAAATAAAAGAAAAATTAAACGATGGTAGCAAATGATCAATGAAGCAATGTCTGGGCGAGGTAGGGCAACAGCAGTGTTAGTGTAACGACAAGAGGTGATCAAGTAAGGCTTTTTTGAATTTATTGTAAGGCAATTCACGGATATGTGGTGGTAATGCATTCCAGATGATAGGTCCCGAGTAGTCGATAGATCTCTTAGTGCTCTTATGCTCTCTCTGCTCACGTAATTAGATTTACCGGTAGAGCTGATCGAGTCAGGTGTGTTGGAAAAGGTATAGGACCCCTAAAGAATAATGAAACGTCTTCGGGCGTACCTATACTTTTGTCTTCCGTTTTCACATGCTCCGACAACCATTCCATGTTAACGGATCGCACTTCTTTGTTAATTTGGCTAGGGGATGAGCATGAGAAACCCATTCTTTTTGCCATCATTAAAAGCGATCAGTATAAACAGTGGCAAGCAGAATTAGCGAGTATTCACTCAACGTTGGCCACACAGGCAAGCAGCTAGCCAAAACACTTGTAGCGACACAAATGGACGCTTGTAACCGCCAAGTACCATTTTGTGGGACCTTCTGTGATGTCACAATAAATTAGTGTACGTACGCCGTACATGGTGACATAGATTACTAGTAGATACACGCACGGGAACGCACTTCATATCAATACATGCGATCGATGTAGGTAGGCCTTCCGCGTTAAAACACTGATGTGACGTTTTAATATCGGCAATGCACTCATTACTATTAAGACATACAGTCATGATACGAATATTCCAGTCTGACTGAAGCAAGAACAATATTAGCGTATGACCTTATCGACTTAAAATTCCCGTTCAAACGAATCGCATAAAAACAAAATTTGTGCTGCTGAGAAGCTGATGTAATTCAATGCCCCGCAGTGCGCAGTTGAAGCATTTCCCGATCAACGTTTGCAAAGGGATGGATTTTTTCAACAATATTGGTGCTTGTACTTGCATATTATCCTATCTCACCATACATGATCAGATTTGCCTGATGGAAGTGATGACTTCGAATATTTACGGCATGTAATTGATGTACAGTAAATGTTATGCAATGCTCATGCCACGCCGAGAATAATACTCGCAGATCAACTTCGAACTATCCCATTGTTATTTATAACTTTGTTAAACCATGTTATTTCGCCATTCCCAGAAAAGATTGCGCTATTGAAATGATATCAGTATCGCTCACGCGACCATACTAAAACAAAAATCTCTTTCGTGAGGCCCACGTCATAGTAAATTATCATTTCTTCACAGAACGCAATATTTGCCTTTATACGGGGCGCACTTTTACCTCGGTTTCAGACTTCAGAGATAACACTATTTGCCCCTTGCAATGTTGATTTTTCACGAGTCTGCGCGCTTGCGCGGACCCTTGGAGAACAGTGCGCAACGACTAAAAAAAAGTCATCACTTCAGTTTTTTGTGCGCAGCTTAGATTTTCTGTGCGCAGAGACCATTTCACCACTGCGCATTTGCGCACGTGCGCAGCTTAGAGGGAACATTGGTCTGGACCCTTTGGTAAGCGAGATAAACCGTCGGCGTTTCCATGCTGATTAGTCGGTTTATAGTGAATGTCATATTGATAAGCCATAAGCATTAGTGCCCATCGCTGTAATCACGGGAATTTTCTTGTCTGGCGAGAAAATAGCTAAAAGCGGTTTGAGGTACGTTACGAGCGTAAATTTTCTACCATACAAGAATTGACGAAATTTGGTGACGCCGTAAATGATTGACAGAGGTTCCTTCTCTATTTGAGAGTAGGATTTTTGCGAATCGGAAAGCGTTTTCGATGCGTGCGCGATCGGTCTCTCTTCGCCATTGTGCTGGATTGAGAGAACAGCGCCGATTCCGTATTGAGAAGCATCCGTTGACAAAATAATATGCTTGTTCACATCATGATGAGCTAACTGCGTAGCGTCGATTACGTCGTTTTTGAGAATGCGAAAAGCTGCGTCACAGTCCCTATCCCAAATGAATCTCGCGTCTTTTTTAAGAAGGCGATATAACGGAGCGGCTTTATTCGTAAAATTAGGAATAAACGCGCGATAATAATTGACTTTGCCCAGGAATGCCTGTAGCTGGCGAACATCATGTCATGAGGTTTAGGCAACTGTTTAATTGCTTCAACGGATTTGTTAGACGGGCGTTAGCCGTCCTTGTCAATTATGTGACCAAGATAATCGATACTACTTTTGAAAAATTCACATTTAGCGAAGTTGACGGCGAAACCGTATTCGGTGAGGCGTTCAAAGAGTAGCGATAAGTTGCGAAAATGATCGCGTTCATCAGTGTCAGTAACGATTATGTCATCGATTATGTCATCGATAAAACTAGCAAGACCGGGTAAGCCGGCGATCATGGCATCAATACAGCGTTGAAAATTTGCGGGACTAGATGCGACTCCGCAACACATGCGTTGATAACGGAAAAGACCGAATTGCGTGTTGATGACACACAAATGCTTCGCATCATCATCTAATTCCAGAGGAAAAGAAGCATCGGCAAAATCAATTTTCGTGAAAATACAACCACCCTGTAACTTGTGAAGAATTTCATCGAAGGTGGGCAGGGGATGTTGATCTATCTGAATTTGTTGATTCCGTGCTTTGAAGTCATCACAAACGCGTACTGATCCGTTAGATTTAGTAACGGCAACAATTCGTCCT
>ATSW01124469.1:0-12157 GCA_000444245.1 Botryllus schlosseri | reverse complement strand
GCGGGCCACATGTGGCCCGCGAGAAGGTTTTGAGTGGCCCGCGAGGTAATTTCCGAAATTTCTAATACCAAAAATGGATTGCACAGATTGTGAAATTGCAAGGCCAACCAAAAATTTGATTAGTTTGGCCGCAACACTTGAGATGTGATGACTAAAATATCAGTTCCGACGCATTGACAGATCCATCAGGCAGTCACATATTGGTATATCTTCGTACACTACAATAAAGCAGAATAATTTGCGATAGATTTATCAAAAGTAAAAATTTTCTGCAAGCATAGCGCAATATGTTGTCACTCGATTCCTTGTATTTAATGTTGTTGCCCTTTTTGTGGAAATGGAAGAACGCCTGATGTATCAGATTGAGTCCAACTATATTCGCGATTACGGGAAAAAGTGTCGTTCAACATATGCGACCTGCGTTTGCGCTCGCAGTAAGATCGTTGACTATGGAACCTAGGGACGGAAAGATTGACGCATGTTGGTCGCAGCTTTCGATACCGATATGTCCATGCGCCGAATAGCCCATTCCTCGCAAACTTAGCCCAACGATATACCACAGGCTCGAAATATAGTCAAGTGACAATATTATTGACCTATGAACTTCAAAAAATTTTCGCGCTTCGCGCGGTAAGTGGCCCTCGCAATATTTCGTCAATCGAATGTGGCCCTTTGGCTGAAAAGGTTGGCCTGCCCTGCACTACACCATGTAATACTTCACTTGACACCTTTCTGCATGTGTATTATACTGCAAACAACTTATATCGTAGCCAGTTTTCAGGAGTACAGCTCACTTTATGCGTTTTTAATATATACTAGATCTAAGTGCTTATGACGTCATAGAGTACACGACTTTGTAATCTGGAAATTTCTTACCCACTATGATGTCACAATATGTATATGTTCAAATTCAAAATCTTTTTGCGTTGCTCTTTTTGCGTTATTTTCGCTTTAACACCTGATGAAGGAGCAGGGCTCCGAAAGCTCGTGTAACTAATAAAGTTATATTCATACAAGTGGACGTTAAATAGGGTGTGAAAGCTATCAAGGTCTCACGTTTATATATATCGTCTGCTATCGGCGATACAAAGTATTATTTTCTCTGTGCTATCTAAAAGATATATATTTAAACTTCCCAAATCATTCATATTGTATTGAGTGATTGAGTGATCAACCGGTAGCAATGTCATAAAATGACTATGGTATGGTAAAAAAATACTAAAGCATCTTTCACAAGGTAGAGAACTGTGTCATTAATTGTTTTGGGGTTGGATATATGAACTTTTCACTTCATCAACCCTTTTTACTCCACTATGAGTGAGAAGCGCTTCTACTGGTAATGAACTCGGGCTTATGCCGTGAGTTTATTATCGCGATCGGCCAGATCTGTCGTTTGGCTCCTGTTTGAAGGTAAACTTGCGCGATTGTGCTGCGTTTGTGTATGGGTAATGGTTTAATTGAAAAGTCTATTGTGGACTGGATTTTTCCGCGCCTTCAAAGCGATATGAAGATTTCGAGGACGCGCTATTTTGAGTGCTTCAACAATTGAGTATATTCAAAGCGACGTGAAAGCCTGTAAATGGAGGTGTTTTCCGTTGTTTGTTTTCGCCGTCTTGCTAATTAACGGATTACGGTGTGACAGTTAAGAGCTTTTTTCTACGCGAGTACGCGTTATCCGAACTCACATACTTTTGGTTATTGGCGCGTAGATCGAAACACGGATGTGGATTCGAATCGACAGGAATCATCACATTGTTGGCAAAGCGGTTTTGATTAATAACGCCCAATAACAGTTAAACCTAGGGCAAGTTTTTGTTGCAGTCAAATCCGTGGAAAGTTGCATTTATTTTTCGCAAAAGTTGCAATAAAATGTTGCGTTTATGGACAAGTTCCTTGAAATTGTTAGGGTATGACATACTCGAATGGACCCGTATCGAAGGCACTGTAGCAAAACTCAGTGTTGGCGACTTCAATAAAATTATTAGCCTGAAAAAATTGACCCATTGAAAATATAATTTTCGGTGGTTTAGCCTGAATGTACGTCAAATCAGAAATACCTGAAATTGAAACGAGAGTGAAATAATCAAGCGATCTATTTACATATAGCGCCAAATATTTTCAGTAAAAACTTAGTTGCTTGAAAAACCGAAAAAAACTTGCAAAACGTTGCATGAAAAATCGAAAGAGTTTCAAATAGTTCCATGAAAAATCGAAAAGGGAAAAAATGAAGAAAAGTTGCAGAAAGTTGCAAGATAGGATTCCTCCAAACAGCTTAAAACACTATACTACATAACTTCTGAGTATTTAGGAAGCTGCCGGAAGTCGTAAAAAAAGTCGCGAAAGCTGCAAAAACTTGCGCTATGGCTGACCGCAATGAATCTAGTAATGAGAGATCAATATTTTTCGTGTAAGCCTACTGCAATTATACGCCCCTCTCCAGCAAGAGTTATTTCATCAAGGAGAATTATAGTTTCTGCACTTTTGCCCACCGCGGAGGCCTTGAAACCTCGAATGATCGTATCACAGCATCCAAAACATGTCGCACGAAGCCACGCACGTTAGCGGAAATGACAATTCTGTATTGCCAGAAAGTGCAATGAAGTACAGGCACACTCATAGGGAACAATGTGATTTCCACCCGTGTACTAGTGCGTAACGGATCGTCAAATTATCTGGTCCGACTCCGGCCCGACTTCTAGGCAGTATTCTATAAATGACCGTGATCCGGTCCGAAAAACTCCGATAATAATCATCTACTCACCGGATGGTTTTGAATATTGATTGAAACAATGCAAACAGGAGTTTTAAAACTCAAAGATTAAGCCCAACCCTTATCTGAAGTAATTATGCCAACTTGGACTTAGGATGTGGTTCATTTCCATGAACGTTTCACTATAACTATTGATTCGAGGTGGAAGAGGCTGTCATATTCTTATAGAAAGTACTGATCCGGCTCCAAACCGGCTCCGGCATAACATGAGAAAATCCGGCCGGGTATCCAATCCGGCTCCGACCCATTCTCCGCCCATAATATGAGCTGGTGATCGGTGAATATACACACTTATACAGGCATGGCAAAATACTTGATCGCAATCGAACCACTCAGGTATTCGATATTGCCCAATCCAAACGATAACTGGTATACGACTAAACTGAAGCGGCCGTGCTTATAATCGCCGCGCGGTGTCACTCGCTGAAGCCATGTCAAGTGTGCACTTGCGAGCGGACGCACACTAACTCTATAACAGTCTACCTACATTATACAACGACAACAATTTCCAGTATTGCGGTACTCGGCGGGGACAGAACAATACGGCACTTGCTTCGGAATCCAATTACGGCGGATTAGCGCGCCTATAATCACACGTTTCAGTCGTGAACTTCACACAATCACGACTTCCGAACCAGAAAGGGACAACCATGAATACTCTCAGCTTTCCCGAATTGTATTGGAATTAGAATCACAGCTACACGTTTTTTTCAATTGGCTTAGAATATAAAATTACTGAATTCGCAAGAACTTTGAAATTAAATAAATTTCAAGTCAGAAGGATATATACAACAAAAATCGTAACTAAGAATATCGGTCTGGTGTAAATGACCATTGTAGTCGAAAAACACCATGATTACTACAAACAACAACTTGCAAATCGAATTACATTCGGAATTAGAAATAAATGCAGTACAATTCAAGCTCAGTTCACGTCAAAGCACAGTTCATTCTTACAAGCGCGAGAATCAGTAATGTCTTTACACCAAGCTTGGTTCGCACCATGCAGTTCTGCCGCTGCTTTTTCAGGAAAACCAGAATTACATTAGGATGGAAATGAGAACAAATAAACTCGTTTCAAATTATATTAGAATTACATTTCCGGCGCTAATTATTACGAAACTAGAATTAGGAAGCTGTCCAAGTCTTTTCCGGGCGCAGTGATGTCAGGTTTTCGATATCCGCCATTACGCCAACTTGTCTCGAGAGAGGAAACGGTCAAAGCTGTTTCCGGCTGTCACGACTCGCTGGATTGCCAACCAGGCGTGTAAAATACAACGCGCATGCGCGCGCTTATCTAAAATTGGACGAATCATCGTGTGTCAGCCCCGTTGGGAATGTAAGAGCATCAATAACGCGGTTCCTTTGCAAGTTATTGCCTTTTTTGCTTCTAGAAAGGATCGCTGTAGCTTACTGGGTAATATTATACAACAGTGCAGACGCGCGAATAACCATGGAAGCATCTTCTATTCGGCTAAAAATCTAACAAGAAGCCGCCGTCATCAATACCGGGAACTGTTTATTGCCTGGTCCCAACTACCACATAATTTCCTATGCGTCACCTTTGTTTCGTTGAATTGGCCCCCAAGAGCGCATGCGCATTCCTGTATTGCATGCGGATACGCGGACAACGCATTGTGCGGGTACAATGCGGTGGGAAATAACACAATATCGACTTTTCGCCTGTGGCTGATGTCATTGGTAATTGTATAGGTGACCGACTGAAAATCGAGTGTCAAACGGCTCGCTAACGGAGCATTTTTTCACGTTGAAGTATAGGGCTGTGCAGAATAGTACACATGAGTAATATGGAAGATGAGTGAAGCTCAAATATGTACCTATTATTCAACCACAAAGAATATAAAACCAGTTCTATATCAAATTGATGATGATTTTGTGTTTTATGACCATGCTTATTCCATTGCACTTCGTGACAATACTTAGGGTTACGTGCGTGGCTTTGTACTGCATGTTTCGCGTGCTGCGACATGACCATCGACTAATCGAGGGTTCAAGGGTTTGAGGCTCCCACAGTGGAAAAGACTATCGAGACTATGATTTTCGATGATAAATCAAATCTTAGTCGCAACTCGCAAGTAGGGTATCATTTCTGTACTTGCCCAAAATGATTGTACCCTGCAGCCCTACATTCAAACGCGCGCTGGAGCAAGAAGCCTTCTCGAATTTCCTGCTCCTTAGACTTAGCTCAGCGGTGTGGGTTGCGGCGAGACGGGCTGCATTGCCTAGCTCGTTAAAATTCCATTCGAATATCTCCCAGCAACCCAGCCTGTCAAGTTCAAGCCAGCGCCGTGATGCCGCGTCGCGGTAAACCGGGCGAAATTGCCGCGAAGGCTATAGTCTCGTCTGGGAAAACCCCTTGCGGTGTCGGCGTTGCGAAGCTCTGTAAAATTACCTTATTCAATGTGAATATGACTGGGTGCATACCATTGTGTTCCCCTCGCGAACTGTTGTAAATCAGGGGTGGCCAACCTTTTTGCTATTCGCGGTCGCATTCCGATTATTTATGTAGCGTACGGCCGCATTCCGGGGCATAGCCGTAATGAACTAAATGGACGCTAAGTATCCACGTTAAACTGTCCAATGTACATTTCCAGTAAACTCCGGACTATTCTACTTTCCCACATCGGGTCCTTAGAGGCTAACTGGTCATATTATGGAAAGCAACTGGGAATCGTTGTGGTCGCGCAAATCGCGAAAATGTTTCAGATTGATGACTGAATTTCGTCATAAACATTAGTAGTTCCACATATTGCTATCAAACATTTACCCTTTCTCACCCCATGTGATCAGATTCACCTGTAGGGCGGTAGAGTTGATGAAAGGAGCGTTTTCGACAAATTAGGGCAAAAGTTATAAGTGATGATGCATCTTCGCTATAAGCCACTTTGTTGCAGGCTGTTATTTCTTGACCTCCCATCAGGATTGTCGTAATGGTGGAAATATATTGGATTCGCCCCAACGTACTAGAAACATTTTTTTGGTTCGGAGCACACGATTCCAAGTTGGTATTTCTATACGGGGCGCATCATTTTCCAATTCTGTTCGCATCTGTGGCGCACAGATTGCAAAGGACGAATCGAATGAAGTCGAATTGAATCGCGACTAGCGCGAAGAAAATTTCAAGATTAATGAAAATCTCCAAAAAATTTCGCAGGTCGTTAATTCAATTTCCATGTCTACGGCCGCCAACACATAACAATTGGATTACGTGTCGACAGCCGCACACGCACATATATTCTTTTACGGCCGCAGGTTGACCACGCCTGCTGTAAATGCAATGCAATGTGACTGCTTGATTTGGCAAGACGATTTCTAGTATAGGTCGCAATCGCCATTGTTAGCTTGATAGTCAAGTATAGAAGTACATTTAACGTCATAAATATCTACACGAGTGCAAGTAGTTTTAGAGATTCCCAAGTCAATAAGAAGTGAGTATTGTAGGCAGACTTGGACAACTAGATAATTATAGTTGTGTAATTAGACTGATTGAGCGAAACACCGTTAATTTAATTCCTATCTAATTGTGAAGTATTTCAATTCTCATGTAGTTTCTGGCTTTCCTATAAATGCTACAGGAGAACTTCATGGTGCGAAACGAGCCAAACTTGCAGTACGTACATTTGTCATTCTCATGCTGATAGAAATGATCTATGATTTGATATTATCGGAACTCGAATTCAGTGATTCTAACTGTAATCTAATGTTCAAAAAACTGTGCAGCTATAGTTGCAATTTTAATCTAATTTGGAAACGACTGTGTAGTGTGTTGCTATAATTCTAATTCTACTCTAATTTGAAAATAACTTGGTAGCTATAATTCTAATTATACTCTAATTACAAAAAGCTTTGTAGTTATATTTGTAATTTTAA
Organism: Botryllus schlosseri; assembly: GCA_000444245.1. NCBI lineage: Eukaryota > Metazoa > Chordata > Ascidiacea > Stolidobranchia > Styelidae > Botryllus > Botryllus schlosseri. The sequence continues at coordinate 5,496 of ATSW01124469.1, read as the reverse complement.
TATAATTTGGAAAAGGTGAAATTTTGAATTGTCCAAGTCTGAATTTTCGTAGATAAGGTCCGGATTCAACACTGAATAGGTGTTATAGTGTATCCCTATAATAAATTTTATAAACTGTGGCCGACCGCTGTAGTAACCGCGCAGCGTTGTCCTCGCTACTGACATGGTAGCAACATTATCGTCATCAGCATACATCACCTGATGCACCGTTGACAGACCTTTAGCCTGTTTTCTCCTGACATGTTGATGACATTAGATACTTTTATGACGTGGTGTGTCATCATAAGTCGCCTCATATCAGCGGAAAGCTCTGACGCACAATTTGCCATAGCTGGCGACGGAAGAGCCGAGATAGCCATTGAAGCAGGTGTTGTGGTTTTGCTGCTGACGTATCGTCTGTGGTATGCGAAGCGTGACGTTCGCTTGACTACCGTAGTGTTTGCTCGACGGCTTGGCGTTGAGTGGCCTTAACCCGGTTTGTTCATTATGCAACATCCACTTCTGTTGTAGGCATAATGGTAGATCCCGCGATTCCTGACCTCGGGCATACGTTTAAACGTTTGTTTAGTCTAAGGCGCTAAGTAGACGCGATTTGGTCCAAGTGATGGGAGCATTCCTATGTTAAATTTTGAGCCTGATTCACGCTGTGTGAAGATTTTGTGCATAGGCTGTCAATAACGAAGTTTTTTTGCCTTATTGAAGTACGCAAGTACGCTTTTAGTACTTGCGTTGCGGAAGTTGCTGTGTTTTCAACCGACTTGAAGGTTCACACTTCTACTTAACAGTTTTTCCGCCGACACGCCCTTGCATTTTACATGGTAGTTTTTTAAAAGCAGGAAGCACTTTTGTGATAAGTTTGTATCACTTTATGAGTGAAATCGTCATAACGTGAGTGTGAAAGCCCCGGTATCGCGGTAACTGAATATACAGTAATTATACAGTTAGTCATTTTGCGTCTGTCGTGCAGAAGCATCTTGCTACCTTTGAACTATGCGCCTCCTCAATCATATCAACCTTTTGACTTGAGTACTTTTTCATGCAGTAGCTATGCTGACTAATTTACCACCGCTGATTTTGTGTGGCGACTTTACAACGGCAATACTGAAGTTGTACGCTACTGGCTACTACGAGATAATTTAACAACGAGAATTGAAGTCTCGGTACTATTTTACATTGTGGAAGGCCGTAAACTTTGACTTATCCTATCGTAGCATCCGAAACACGTTGTGTAGATCAATGCTGTTGGAAATGACATATCTGCGAAGTCCTGATCAAATCACAGCATCGTCACAAAGCACATCCATGAAATAGGTATGGTCAAAAGTACAAAATAATCTTTAATGCGATGCCGAACTGGAATTATGTATTTTTTTTGTCGTATATTGGCAACAATAAATCCGCTGACATTCGATCGGTTATAGTGAAAGTATAAACTTTAAAAGTCAAACTGAGTCCAATTTTGATCATTCGTCAGCGTAAGATATTGCAGATGACTAATAGCGATGCACATGTTTGTATGCGCGGATTTCAGTAGGGCCCATCAAACCACTAGGTGTCGCCAGACTTTGGGTGATAACCGCAGTTGTTACGTACGCGATACCGTTGTCAGAAACCTGTAGGATGCTTTCCCGACTGTAAATAATGGGTAGAACGTGTTCTACTTGGACCGTGAGCTCGTTAAAGGATGAATTAAAACTTCGAAACAACGGCGGTTAACACCCAAAGTCTGACGACACCTAGTGTTTGATGGACCCTGTTGATAGGTGGCACCGATGTGATTTGTGCTACATTTCCCGAACCTAGCCTCTTCCGGAAACACTGATGGACTGCAGAATTGGACTAGAAAACTTTCAGCTCTTTCAAATTCGACCAGAATAAGACTTATAACTACATATTGTTTTCCCGAATTATATTATAATTAGAATTACTGCTGCACATTTTTTCCAATTACATTAGAACTAGAATGATTGAATTCATGTCAAATCCCTGTTCATCCTCATAGACATGATAATACCAAATGTCTGTGCAGCACGCATTGTCGTTTTGCACCATACAATTGTGTAGCATTTTCAGTAAGACCAGCTTTAGATTAGAATTAGAATTAGAGCATAGAAACATTTCTCAAATTAGATTAGAATTGGAATTCGAGCAAAAATTTCAAAAATTGGTGACTGCCATTAATGCAATTGCTTGCATGTCATAATGTGACAGTCGTCCACTTAACTCTCGTTAAGAAAAAGCCATTAAGAGGTGACTTTCTCATGAGAGCGTAATTCGCACTGAGTCATTACGGTGGATATTATTACTCAACGCTAACGGCCAATGAGCCGTGAGTCATATCTACAAGATACAATATTGCATCCCGGTAGTACTGAATTGCCGGTATGTCGTAACCATTTTATGTACCAGCCAGGCATGCGTGCGAGATCACGGATAGTCTGAATAATATGCATTTATATACGGGGTTAATCTAAATCTATAGTCTGTTTTGGATTAAGGTCAGGCTGTTCCTGTGATATTACACGAGTTCGTGACCTCACGACCGGTTAAACTGCATTCGAGCTCGGGCGTTCATTTGATTTAATTGGCTTTGTAAGCGTCTGACTGAGCTGTATCCATCTCTAAATTGGAGAAAGGTTCCATGCTAAGGCGATTAAGGACGTTTTATCGTTTAATCGCCACGCGTACTGCAAATCAATGGATGGAAAACACAATCTTAGTGAAGTGTATTTCCACGCGTGTACCGCCCATGGTATATGGGTGTGAATATACACCCACTGCGCACGAAACTAGTACCTACCTCAGACTTATACCACGGTATAAATCGAGTACACTATTTTCGTTAAGAGTGACTATCTCCCTAAGATATGTATCTCCATTTATACTGCAGTATCTCACTCATTTAACCCACTGGAGGGGTGTGGATGCTCAATTCGGTATCTGGAAGGAACTGTCGTTATCCAGATATACAAATACAAATTTCATTCAAGTGCTTCTTGGGGGTAGATAACTTCAATACGCAATTGAATAATATAGTCATACTTGTTATATCCTGATTCTCGCTACAGCGAATTCACAAGTTTTGCCTCACAACATGTGTTGTGAAGACTGCTCATATATGCTGCCGCCTGCGCTCACAGTAGTGCAGTAATGTTGCTTTCTCGCATTGTTTCTTTCCTCAGATGTAGTTAGGATTATTAGCTTTAATCTAATAAATCTTCTGCTGGAATAGTCTGTCTGAAATCTCTCATCAGCATCAGAGGACGAGACTTATTATTGGCGACGAGTGAAAACACGGATTATCATCGATCAGAAGCAGCCGCGTGTATCTACTCTAATCCTCGCTCCTATAATCCTGACTACGAAAAAATGCAAGCCAATTACGTAATGAAAGGGTCCATTGGCGAATTCGACCCTGAATTACATCGTAATAACGCTCATGACGCCTTCTGCGACTTCGTGAGTAGGTTCCGTTATGAATACGATGCCATCGCCGCCGACCCACCTACCGACGCAGAGGACAAGGCTAAGTGGGTTGAAATCAACATGCGCAAGCTTTTCCTCGGCAAATTCTCATCTCGAAGCTTTCAAAAGGACTATGAATCCACGGTCCCTGCAAATGAACGGGCCAATCTTCAATTCAAGGACTTTGTAATAAAAATGCAAGAAAGGTATGAGACAACACGCAACTATACCTTAGCAAACTATCAGTTTCATCGACTTCACCAGGAACAAGGTGAGAGCTTTGACAATTTCGTCCATCGTCTCCGCAAAGAGGCGATGTCATGCAAATTTAGCTGTGCTAATGCCAATTGCGATGTCATAGATGTCATGATTCGTGATCAAATAATCGTGGGTACCGTACACAATGATATCCGTAAAAGCGCCCTCAAAAGCCAATGGAAACTGCGGGAACTCGTAGAAAATGGGCGTAGAATGGAAGCAGCAGCCCACACAGCGCAGAAAATTCAGTCAGAGCACAGCGACGACAGCGAGAAAATCTCGCGGGTCAAGCCCAAGAAGTACAGCAAAAGCCGGAAGAAACCGGCACGCACATCCGGATCATGCAGAACATGCTCAGATCCATCATGCCACGGGGAACAAGATTGTCGAGCAACCGACCGTGAATGCTTCGCATGCGGGCGCAAGGGCCATTTCAAGGGGTCCAAGGCCTGCAGATCTACGAAACGCGTACAGCATGACCCCGAAGAGAGCCATCGAAGCTCTATCGAGCCTAGACGCAAATCGATCTCATCGAGAGAAAGTTCCGCCTCTAGCAGTGACTCAGAGTCACAAGCACCACCCAGGCAAAGACGTGTCCGGAGATTGCACCATCAGCCTCAACCGGAACACAAGAAAATGTTAAAGAAGCCTGATCAATATCTTCGCAGCAAACCACCCAAATCAAAACGGGTTCACAAAGTGCAGAATAAAAAGAGAATGCCTCCAAGAGACTCTCGTCACAAAGCGCGTAGAAAACAGTCAGCCCTCCAGCCAGCAAATCCGCACAACTGGGCTGTTATTCGGCGCATCTCAAAACCAAAATACACAGTCAAGGTCATCGTGGCTGAAAAACGACTGACTGGCTTTGCCGACACAGGCGCCGACCTGAATGTCATGTCAGAAAGGAAAGCCGAGAAGCTAGGACTGACGCTACGCAAAACCAAAACGAGGATTCGGCCATTTGGTTCTAAGCCCATAAAATGCGTTGGCTACTACAAAGGGTTCGTCACCTACAACGAGCACAGNTGCTTGNCACGCTTCTACATAGTACCACTGGAAGTCGAGACGTTACTNAGTGGGAAACTCTGCGANGAACTCGGAATCATCAAGTTCNATCCTCCGAAACAATCCTCTAACGAGAANGCAATTCGCGCCCTTTCTAAGAATCAGTTCACGTCGGATATNGNCGATCNGTATCCCAGCATCTTCANAGGGATAGGCACTCTCAAGGNCCACAAGGTACACTTTTACACCGATAAGAAAGTTCCGCCTGTNGCACAAAGCTCACGCCCGATTCCGCATCACCTGCGCTCNAAATTCNACAATGCCATTAATCAAATGGAAAAAGACGGAATTATTGAGGAGCATCACGNNCCGGCTCCATGGGTNTCAAACGTAGTCCTCACTCCAAAGGATGACGGCAACATTCGGGTCACTGTTGACATGCGAGAAGTAAACAAGTGCATCAAGCCAACCAACATACCCATCCCACGTGTCGAAGACATCAAAGCCAAACTTTCAGGTTGCAAAACCTTCAGCAAGCTGGACTTCAAGTCTGCCTTCCACCAGCTCGAACTAGACGAAGAATCCCGCACACTCACAGTGTTCCACGCAGGGCACCGCCTGATGCGTTACCGAAGGCTTACAATGGGTGCGAAACCCGCCTCCGGCGAGCTTACCAAAGCTCTCATCCCTATCTTCAATAACATATCAGGTATCCATGTCATCCATGACGACATCATAATTGCTGGGAAAAGCAAGGAAGAGCATGAT
>ATSW01124446.1:0-13686 GCA_000444245.1 Botryllus schlosseri | reverse complement strand
GAAAATAATTTTCGCACAACGTACCTCGACTACATTGGCGCAGCACATCAACGCGGCGTTTTTCGTGAATTGGGAAGCAAAGTGAACGATGGCTGGCCTGTGGGAGGGCGGTCCGCTCAACACCAGAGTCTGTGGTCTGAATAAAAGTCGCCGGGGTAACATAATCGACAGCGTGTAGGCTTGTATTTTATTGTGATTGAAATTATCGCTGAATAAAACTGTCTGCGTGTCTCGTGAACGCACCTGAAATTCTTTACGTGGTCTTCGACGGATTGCAGTTTGAGCGCGCTGTTAAGTGCTTGGACGTACAGGTAGGCCTGGGTGGACGAACCCCAGTTGACATCTAGAAAGGATTGAAGTAGATATATATATATTAATAAATAAAATATCGGGATTGCAAGTTACAAGTGTGTAAAACATTTCGGCAGGAGCCAATATCCACAGAAAGTCATCGCATTTTCAAAAATTTTACATTCCAATCCGTTTATCTCTGTGGTATCAGTGGCACTCGCCATCAAGCATGATTGCTTCTTACCCCTTTATGTCAAAAATGTGCAACAGTGAACTAAGGTGTGTCAGAAGCTCTGCAAAGGGTTGAGAAGCAATTATGCAATGGTCGTAATTGTCAACCTGATAGTTACATTCCGATTTCTTGCTGTATAAATCACAGTTCAAATCAGGATCAACTAATTTTACCGTCTCTTACCCTCGGTAACGTAGCAAACTTCAAAAGCACCAACGAAGAACGAGACGTTGAAAAAAACTCACCTGGCTTCTTGTAGTCCACAAACTTGTAAAGTGCCAGTACGATGACGATGGTGATCAGCGCGGCGTACCAGTTGATTACAAACATGATAGTGACGCATATCGCGGCACCAACAAGGGAAAGCCACATGTTGTAGTACTTGAACGAAGGCCTCCAACCTAAGTCATAGAAAGGAATGTTGTTTTACAAAGCGCAGATAAGGGAAACAGCAATAACAAGGTTACCCGTGAATTACACTTTTATCGGCCCCCATTCCTAACCAACCCTTACTCTAAACCTTAACCCGAATACATCAATACACACATACCAAGTGCCGAATCTAACATGAGAAATGCACCAGTGAAACATGAAACATTCATATTCGAAATCTATCAATACAATATTGATGCATCGCTTTCATAGAACGATAACATGTCTAATGCCAACATCACCAATGGCCGAATTCACTAAGTGCGGTATATCACAATTCACGGTCACATTTAGTGAAACATTCATTTTCGAATTTATCAATACAATAATGATGCGTCGCTTTCATAATATATTGTATTTCTAACTCCCATTTCACACAAGTACTATCTATCGCGATTAACACTCATATTTAATGAAACATTCACCTTCAAGTCTATCAACATAATATTTATGAATCACTTTTATAATAATTACAGTTATTACATTTCTAACCCCAAATTTACCATGTGATAGCAATATCATCAGTCACGCACCTGGCGATCTCGACAGCGATGCCGCAAAACAGGAGTAGTTGATGATCGCGTACGAAGCGAGGAAGAAATTGGATATGATGTCGGCGATATTGTTGAGTTCCCCGATCAGCGTGAATCCGAGAGATATGACAAAGGCCAGGAGGTAGGCGCGACGCGGTTCGTCGCTGCCCGGGGCGCCTTTGCCGAAGAACCCTATCCCGGGAAAGATCTTGTCCTTGCACACCGCCTGCAAATTTTTCAGATACGAGTCACGGAGAAATGAACGTCCATCATCACAAAACAATAACTCACCTGGAATATCTTCGGCGCGCTTACGAGAGACGCCAAAGCCGACGACAAAGTGGCCGCGAATATGCCGGCAGTGATAATTGGACCGAAGCCACTAATCTTTCCCATTACCTGAAAGTATCGAATTTCAGAAATACAGTCCATCAACAGTCGCAAATCGTTCACTTCGACGTATACCTGCGTGTCGTAGAGCAAGCCGTCGCTGTAGCACATCTCCGACGGATTTTCCTTACAAGGCACCATCTGATAGTCCCATCCAAACTGGCATGCAGCACTTGTGCAGTTTGCTACTTCCGAATCGTCGACTCCGAGATAGTCTGCGATGATTGAGAATATGGTAAAAAGAACGGGTCGCGGGCCTCTTTTCAAATTTCGTAGCAGCCACGGGCTGCAAGAATGAAATATCGAGACATAATAGGCCCCACACTTGAGCAACCACGTTTTTAAACTTCACGTCAGTAGAGCGCTATGCACTCTAGGGGCGGAGATAATAAAGTTGTCTGATCCGGGAGAATGCTAATCGTGTGATAAAATACTGCTAATCGGGACGCATTTTAGGCGGAGATAATAAAGTTAGCTGATCCGGGAATGCTAATCGTGTGATTAAATACTGCTAATCGCTACGCATAACATTGGAAAAGGTTACACGCGATGGTTATAGTCGAGGTGTCCCCGAGTTTGCAATCAAGTGGCGTTATCTGTTGCATTATAATGCGAAAACGCGCTGCAGGCTGTCAGTTGTCAATTTGTTGAATGAAACAGCAGCCTGCTGATAACGACTGCAATAGGTAAAATTATCATCATCGCGAAATGAAAGTCTTGTCCAATTCTTACGGTACAGCCAAGAAACGGGTTATAGAATATCGATATCGCTCTGCAATGACGGGTACAGAATTCGCTGATTGTATAGTCAATCTATTACCTAGAAGACAGTCGGCACGGTCATTATCGGAAATATATGTGCGTAGGAATGGTACGCAGTTTTTATAAATAACAAACTGGCACAAATTATGGATAACTAATTATCGCATCGGATCCACTCTAACATTATGCGCTGAGATCAACTGGTTTCCTTAATCTTGGGTTGATAAATTCTGACAAACGCGATAATCGACTTTATTGCTAATCCAACTTTATTATCTCCGCCCTAAGATCGGCAATGAGCATAGTTTCCACGAAAGAAGTAATATATTACTTCAGAAATACAAATACAACAAGAAATATCATGATCATAAACTTCATTCTATTTTGAACTATGAGCTGCGCACGATACCTGCAAAAGGTTCACAGCGACTAAGGAATCGATGGTGGGGCTAGCGAGACACCTTACTGGCTGAAAGACCATCTCCTCCTAAACCTTGATCTTGTGGGGGAGTGCCTAAGACGTTTTCTAAGCGTCCGGTCTTGGCGTGTCTGGGCCATTGCACGTTAAGGCAACATGCTCATTTATATCTGTTGATTCTCCCTCGATAGAATGCTGTTGCCATCGCCAGAGCCATTTCAGCTAGTATGGAATAGCGATGTTGGACAGAGTCATAAAGCTAATTTTTGAACATAAACATCAATATTTTGAAACTGAAATCAATTTCACCATTTCTATATACTTTACAGGCCGCATGCAGTGAAAATTATGAAAATTGTCTCTTATTAGGTCACAATAAGGGGTCTGCATAACTCCCGGCACCTAAAAATATTCAAGGGTTCACGCTAAAAAAAGGCTAGGAATGCTTGATCTAACACATAATTTAATGTGTGTACTAACAGTCGGTTACGTTCCCAGAGGCCCCGCGAAGTTCGACGCTACCAAGCATGACAGCAATGACGCAGTACACAATCGTGGATATGAGAATTGCCAGCAGAGTCCCTTTGGGAATGGCCTTGGAAGCGTCCTGCATTTCAAAGAGCAAAAGTCAAGACTGCCTGCGTAATCGAGAGGCGAAATTCAACGCGCTCACCTTTAGGTCCCCCGATATGTTGGAGCCGGCTAAAATCCCAGTGGCGGCCGGGAAGAATATGGAGAACACAGAAAAAAATCCGTTTCCGTCACGGAAATCTGGGCCGATGTTTTCAGCTATTACCGTTCCTGATATCAAGCAAAGTAAAACCCCATTATCATAAAATGATTGCTAGCGCATGCAGTTACCCAAAAAGTAAACATAAATGTCCAAAAAAATAATGCGACTCGCAGAATATCAAGATTTCAAGCAGACCTATGCCGAATTACATATATAAATCAGAAAAATAACCGTTGTCCATAATACATTTTACTAAAATTTGACCCACTTCAGAAAGATCACCAGTATTCCAAGGAATCATTCGGTTGAATATCAAATAGATGCAGACCCGCAAACACAATTTCTGTACAGAAATATCGCTTCCAAAATTTTGATCAATTGCAGTGACTAATAATGTCTACCGTACGTGGAAACAATATTTTATGTGTGATACAGACTATGTATGCGGCTTGTATGGGATCATTTTTTAAATATTAGGTTAAATTTCTAGTGACAGATTGCATTCTTGGTTTCGTACGTATAAACATTAAGAGAAAATGATGAACAGGTAATGAAAAAACCGTACATTTTCGAATAAAAGGTTGCCTGATTCAAAAAAATTAGATTTTCACCTTGGTAATTAAAAAAGCCATTGGCGTTGTCCTGCAAGTCCGCTGGAATGAAGGTTCCGACTATAAAGTTGATGATCGCGACAATCAATATGAAGAGAAGCACCAATTGCGTCTGCAAGACGAATGGCGTGACAGAACTTTACAGGCAGGGTGATGAAGCACAATTACTGGACAGCGGAAATCAAGCGTTGTAACTGATGGAGATTGACGATGACATACAGCGGTTGCGAATGGCAGGAAAACTATACCTCAGCCGAATAATCAATGCCTGGAGCAGTTACCCGCATTTAGGTAATTAAAAGCCACTGGAGTCCTAAGCACTGCATGGAAAGTAGTTCAATCACTACAGAAGGGTGCTTAAGACATGAACAGACTGTTTTATGAGATTATCCGGGAATGAACTGAACTGATCTCACTGCTACATCGTAATTTTTCACAATTCAAGATTGCATTAACGACAGGCTTATTCACTTGAAAAGAGTACCTTGGCAGGTCAGTTCGACATAAACTATGGTACTCATTTGAGCAGTATGGTTCAAGACGACATTCCTATTCTAATTGAGTTACTTAAGTAACAGTACTTTTGTACAATTTCGGACAAGTACAAATCAGTTTGTGGAATCAAATTCATAACAGTTGTTAATAACAATCTTGTGAATTCAGTACTTTTGCGCGGCGCATGACCATTGTAAATTTTCTGCTAGTTGCGTCTATCGCACGGAAGCTGCAGCATTACAGACTGGAAGAAAAATGAGTCTATGATCGTTATACTATTCAAGCCCAAACAAAAACCAAAGAGAAAACTATCGGTACAAATATCATACCTTTGCTTCCCAAGCCATGCCGAGTTGCGTTATTCCAAGCAGCAAAAGAACGGTAGCGGCTCCAATAATTCGAATATCATTTGTCTTGTCCCCTGTAATTTGGGCTCCGTTTTCCTGAAATGAAAAATAGTTGCAGGCTTTAGCTGCGCTCAGCACGGTAACAGTTTCAACACAGTAGTCTAATAATCAGTTTGAGAAGCGCTGGTATCCAAATCGATACAGAGTGTGATCACATTGTCAGAAATTTGAACGATAAAACTATAATACCAGTCTGACTAGTTGCCTGTTGCGACATTCATTCGAGCCATTTGTTATTGTGCAAAGACATTCTACCTTTCAATGTAGAACAGGAGTGTCAAACATACGGCCCGCGGGCCGCATCCGGCCCGTCAGACGGTTTCATCCGGCCCGCGAAGCGATTCAGAAAAATGACTGTATTATCCAGCTCATTTTCTAATAAATGTTCAGATTTTATTACGAAATACTGTCACTAAATAATCCTGCAAGACAGCAAATGTCGACTATGTCAATAAGCCACATTATAACCATCCGACANTCGTGCTGCGGTTACACTGTAGTCACCATCAGCNACAAGTCGCTGCCATTTACNCNCAATTCCGAGAGGGCAAAAAGTGCACAGTGAGTTCACANTTAATGGAANANGGACCANAACGTAGTNATTTGCAGAAGTGGAAACGTCAGTTGGAAACCGGTATATGCAGGTTACATGGAGAATATNATNNTGACACAAAAATATAATTTAAATATCTGTGGTCGCAATCCNATTNCACTTATGACTTACNGGCTCCNCGGCTTCCAGAGAAAGCCGAATCGCGATATAATGATAATGAACCAAATTTTAACGGCTGTATTTACGGTTAAATCGTTTGTATTCCTCACAATGCATACACAGGACGATATTGTCAGATTACGACAAAAACAAAGAAATCATAGCATATGCTAACGTATCGTCGGTAACGCCGCTGTTTTAGCAGTTTATATATCTACTCAACCGACCAATCATCGTAATTATGCCATGTCCATTGTTTGCTAATAAAGGTGTTGATAGAATAGAACCACATGGTCCGTGATTTAGGGTAATATAATAATATGTATATAGACTTGATAATTGAGTATTTAAGTGAAAAACATGGGCATGGATTTTGAGGTAACATTTTGGAATTATTTGACTGATCCGGCCCGCGTGTGCTCCGAAGGTTTCAATCCGGCCCGCGACGCAATTTGAGTTTGACACCCCTGACGTAGAATAATGCAAGCAACATCACTCTCAAAGCCAGAGCGTAACCTTTACTTACGTAGATGATATAAACGACAGTTTCTGCGAAACCAACAACGTACAGCGCCACACCGACAGCATTCGCAAGAGAGAATATCAACCCAATGGCGCCGCCGAACTCTGGGCCGAGACTTCTTGATATCAGATAATACGCACCGCCTGAAAAATATTTGCAAACAGTTCATTACAGCATCGTTCAGGGCTATTTCTGGTCGTGTGGTGGGCAGTTAGTATCAAGTCGCGTGTGTTAGGAGTAATATTTCATTTTGGTTTCCACAATAGGCACTGGTACAGAAACTTTGCCCTCGTTCTGACACGCTGAGCTAAGGAAGTGCCCGGACAGAAATATGTGGTCAGTTTTCCCTGTAGGTATATAACATGACCAATTTGACCATTGACTAGGTCTTACCGTTTTTCAATAGAACCATCACACTAAACACACATTATTGAAATGAACAAACAAACAAAATCGATCCATATGCTAGCATTGCGATATCCGTGTGGCTGCATTATGCAATATTTTTCTTGTGCCAACAGTAATGTAACTAGTTTTCACGGCTGAATTACCTCCGCGAACTTGTCCATTCGTACAAATAGCAGACATCGACAGAGTTGTGATTACTGTGACCACCGCCGACAGCAACACAATACATATACTCAGACCTGAACACAAAATGGAAACACCGTTGATATTGATATATTGACAGCGTCAAGTAACACAAAAACGTTGTCAATACTAACACGAAATCTATCATCAAGTTTGAATGCATATCATGCACCTAGCGATAGACTGTTCAGTATCTTATTTTTGAAATTGTAAATTCATTTAGATCATTTTTAGCACAGAAGTAATCGCACAGACTCGAGTAAAGTCAATTTATTGATTCAACGTTACAGACTAAAACGTGCTAATTCCTTACGGTGATACTATACTGCATATTTCCCATGTTCTTTCATCTTGATGCCTAATTAGGCTTCAAAAATCTAAAGGTTCACTTGGTTCACTCTTGTCAACAGACCAAAATCTCACTTCTGAGGTCTTTTCATTACACTTAACATTTGCAAAGGTTTGTCCATACTTTCTTATTGCGCATATGAAAATAAAACGTAAAAACAAATTTACAGCATTAATTTCTAATAAAAGAGCATAGGAAATCAAACAAGTCATGCTAAAATCTTCATCTCATTTCGGTCACATTTTATTCCGTATTGTATCAAATTCAGCAGTAAAGTTTCAATTGACAGTCTCCTAAAATTTATGACATCCTGTAAACATTGTAAACCGGGAATTAATGAGTCATAACTGGTTGTTTATGAAATTACAGAACTACCGGAACACCGCTTTAAGCGATCTTACGCTCGAGAATAATAACTCTTGTGTGAGACCTCGAGATGCGTCAGTGCATGAAGGTGAAGTTCTGTATATGCAAGATAATATGATTACCTCATCCCCAGAAGATTTTCAGATGACACTTCGAGCAGCCAACACAACACTGGCATTAAGGAGTTATAGGTCACAAACAGTGATTTATTTGCAGGATTACCTGTGCATACGTAAATGCCTATGAGCAACTAACACTAATTGCTGTTGTTGCAGAAACTGCTTGACAACAATATTTTCAGAATCATCACGGAAAATACAAGTGGGTGAAAACAAACAGCTATCATGATATCCAAGCAAGCAAGTACCAGAGTGGGAAGTCGTTAGTCATGGCAATATATTAGCATGATTTATCTCCGACGAATCAGTGTCAGCATGAGCATCGCACACAGCTGGAACATATTTTTCAACATCAGGTTGAATGTTACGGGAAATTCAATACAAGATTACAAGGATGTGTCTCCTTCGAAATCTTCATTTACTATTTATCAGAGGAGAATTGAAATCACAAAAATATCAAGGGGCTGCAATACACGCATTGTACAAAGTTGAAAATATATATTCCTAGTGCCAGGTTGAAAGAAGATCAAGGAATTTAATTCATAAATTCTTCTAAAATCAGCCTGCCGTGTGAGTGAAACAGTGGGGAAGACAATTTGTGTGGAAGATCTGTGCAAGGGAGATAATTTATGCATTATTAATCATAATCCAGTAGTGATAATCAAGCGTTACATCACATCTCTTCCATTATGTCACAGATTACAAACCTTGAGATGGCGAAATGTGCATTTTAAATATCTTCAGCCGTACTCACAATCTCAAGCTATCAGTCATAACGGTACATCATATATAAATATATTACACCCAATCTTATCAAATAGGACACCTACAAGAATGCATGGCATAATTTCAAGTCGGAAGATACAGTAGGTTTACACAGTTTGCTATATCGTAACACGGTAGAATGATTCATTGCAAAGAATCACACACAAGAACATACCAATGCCAGCTTGCCCAACCACCCATGAAAGTCGCAGAAAGAGCATCACTCCCCAAATGTTGAGCAAACACCTCACCTGCAAATAGCAGACATATGAAAAAATCTCGCTATGAGATGAAGCATCAGTTCAAGAATGGTATGGTCATTACAATTGATCATGGACCAAATATGAGGTCTGCTAGAAAGGAATTTTGCAATTCAGGAGATAGCATTCTTCTTACATTGCATTATTATTACATAACACGGGGCATAGCATAGTCATGGATTGTGCAAGCTTTCAATAACTTCTCATCAACACCAACCAACAGCAATTAAAACTGACTCACAATTCCAAACAGCCTAGTCAGCGAAATACACATCAGAATCATAGACATGAGTGCTTGCTCATACCAAAACCCCTTTAATCCATCCAAACTTCAACGGAGCCGGCCCTGAAGATATGAGAGTGGCCTCTGGGTCAGTGGCCGGTCTGCTCTCATGGGTCGGCGACTCCAAGTCGTCTTTTGCCTCATGAAGTTGGTCAAGAGTGGGCCGTGATTTACCCGCCACAGAACTTGAATTGCGGTAATAGGCGACCATCGGTATGGCTTCCTGCAAACAACACACAGATATTTTATATTATGTCAGAAGGAGCCTTCACATTACGAGAAAGTTTAAATCCATGCATTTTGCGTAAATCTCTCGACTGATTGGAGACCATAGTTTTCTGGAATAAGTCCCAATGTATAGTTAAAAAAACAACTTAGTTATTGGTTGCGAAGATAAAATATTTTTCTTTGTAAAGTTACACAAAGAAAATGCCATGGCGTGTACTCGCTGGAATAAAGAGTAAGAAATTCAATCACCTGTGTATTGTGGCCAAACGTTCTCATATAATAGGTTTTACTATGTGTATTATTTGTCATGGAGTTATTCACACTGTCATGGGTTGGTGAAGTTGGAGGTGATTGTGCAGAACCATCATTTCCTGAAAACAAGTTTTCAAATTTAAATAATCCCACATTCCAAGCAACAGAGCCGATCCAAAGTACCATCTTTTGCGTCGACAAATTCCACATGGAACCGACTTTTTGGTTCTTTGCTGGCATCGCCAGCAGCCTGAAAGGAGACAATATTGAAGTTGCAGTATTAATAAACACATTTGAAAGTAGAAGATATGCTTAATAGGCCTGCATATCAATAAAGACACACAAGACGTACTATAGTTTCATGATTACATGCGCCATGAATAATCACACTACGATCCTTATCGAATACAGACAATTACACTACTGTCCATTCAATGGGGATTGAGAACACAATCATCGGAGCAGGGTGATTTGAAAAGGGCAATATAGATAAACGAAAGTACGTAATGGGTAATAGATATTTAATAACAGACCGTGAAGGAAAATATGCTGGGTAAATAGCATTGAAACTGGCGATCAACTTCATTCAAATGCATTCCACGATGGGTGAATGAATGGGTTCCAGTAGCCTACTCTGTATGCACTGATGGTTGTTTCTTTCACAAAACTTCATCACTCATACAGTGCTTTTACCACAGCATTACAAAGCATCTAGAAAGCATCTAGAAATTGGATGGGAGTTTCCAATCTACATCCTGATCAGAAACCTACTGGAAAATGCAACACAACTGGAATTTCACCATGCCACGTTACAAAGAATGTTGCGCTTTTCAGCATGAGCTTCGTGATGTGTACAGCCAAAGAATTACCTGTGCTTGGGGCTCTGGCTCATCTAAATTGCAAGAAGCACTACTCGCTGGGAGCTCCTTATCAGGATCTTCTGATTTGTCAGAGTAAGGAGGAGGCGTTTCGGTGGTTTCGCCTTCCCGGCTTTTGTCCAACAAAGAACGTATCTCTCGTTCATCGGAGTTTGAAGTGTTGGGGGTGGATGATCCGCTATCAGGAGGATTCAAGGGTACTTTGTCATCTGAAATACATGCGAATGCTAACGTTGCATGTTGTATCTAATGCAATATTGGTCACTCCAGATACTGGCATTAAAAAGTAACCCACACGGAGATATGAAATTTTTTATGGGGTATTTTTAAACTTCTATAATTGCATCAACAAGTAGCAATTGAAAATTAACATACCGGTACTAGTTCATTATAGCCTTCGAGGGATAAATGTAAATGGACCATATGGGTCTTCAAATCAACTCAAACTCTCACCTTTTTGTTGTTGTTTATGTCACAACGACTATTGTAAATAAAGTTTTAGAAATTGCCAGGTCAGCATTGAAGCAAATTTTGATAACAAATATCTCTCACATAGCCTATGGTAATGGTATAACTGGCGATCAAAGCTTATTTTTTTTAAATAGGCTACTGGTTTCAACTCAAAGTCGCTGTTGCACTACTTCAGAAAATATTAATATCATGTGATACAAATGACCTGTCTGATAATTCTTGCAATTTATCATTTAAGCATGAAATATGTTGATGGGTATAATAAGAGGGAAATTGCAACCATACTTATTTTTGCAACATTAATACATACTGAAGAGGTATGTAAGGAAATAAATAAATGGAATAAATTTCGAAACCATTGGCAAGATCTGAACATCATCACAATCCTGTTTAAAAACTGACTTATTTTCACTATTCAGATTGACCTCTTACCAGTGAAATTTCGACACAACGACTTTCCTTCATAAAAACAGTCGAGAAATCAAAATTACCTTTATCATCTGCAGCATGCAATGCTTCATTCCCGTCGCTTTCAGACACTTTTTGGACCTGTGGTATTCATTTTAAAAGAACTATCAGAAATATGAAAACCTTATAAAACGTACATACAAACCTTGAATCGGGAAGACATTCCAATTCGTATGGACCTGTATCCCAAGTATGATCGAGGTGATAGTGCACTGCACGCTGGCAGCAACAGTAATTACTTATTTTCACGTAGTCAAGTCTAGTCCTTTGAAAAACGGGTTATATTATTGTATCTATAATGCGTTACATCCATCTATCCTTCAACAGTCTAATCTTCACTCCCGATCTTCTTCATAGCGAACTATCGGCCAGACCACGTCGGAGAAATACGTACGCCGCGCCGGGCGTCAACTCTTATCAACCAGGCAAGACTGGAACTGCCGCCGGCTCCGGCTCTACGTTAGCAAACAAAATCTCAATCTGTCAGCAGTGCGTGATTACAATCAAACGAGAGAGCGCATGGATGATCGCGTACTGGAGAAAAGTCACTGTCCTGTCAATACGTACTATGACGTAACGCGGCCTGTCTATGTGGTACGGCGGAAACAAGAACACGGTGCCATATGACTCATATACTCTATAGTGCCACGGTTAGGTTAGTTATATATGGAAAAATACGAGTGCCACACGAGAGAATACAGGGGAAATGACAGGCGAAACGCCAAGCTAACCATGAGACAATAATTTGCACATATGCAAATCTATTTCACAACGAAGTAATTCATATCAGGTATCAGGTATGTATTTACTCTCATTCCGCTTTGCCAAACTTCTAAGAGCTGGGAGAAAGGAATTGGTGCGGTACAAAGTTACGATATTTCTATCGTAGTCGTACAGTACTTTGTCCGTACTTTTGTGGATTTCAAAATCCCCATCAGTAGCCTAATCAGCGGCAACTCGTCACAAGATCGGCTGGCGAGGCAAGGCCCCAAGGATTCCTAACATTTTCGTCAACAGTGGCGTCGTTACCAAACATAATTGTTTGCCTATAGTCATTATTTGTGCAGATGATAATCTTACAAAACGTGCGGGGAGAAAGTCGGTATCATGCAATTCAAAATCCGACTAGAAGGGTTAAAACTATATGCCATGAATCATGAATCGATCATCATACTTATCCACTTGCTTTCACCCTTCAAAAAGTGATACAGGTTTGAATAGTATATTCATATTGAGCTGAAACCGAATATTTTCGGCTGACACTCGTCAGGGGTAATCATCAGCAACTAGTAGAAAATTGGAAGGAACATTGTATAACAACAATCGTATACATACAGGTTTCTGAAACGCCGATTAACACGCGTATACGGCGCAGTCTTCAAAAATCAACTTTATCACATTTTAATTGTAACGGACTCGGCAATTCTATGAGGTATAGCCTACTATTGCAGAGCAGATACCATTGTCAGTCAGGCTATACGAGAAAAAACGAGCTAGGGAAATCATAAGTTGCCCTTATGTGCTGATTACTTTCGCTCAGTAACATAAATAATGAAACTCAATCATTGTGTTCTTTGTTGTTAGTGGTTTTGGGAGAATAGAGATCGTTATCTACTCGACTGCGGGGGCAAGAGAATGTACGCCCCGGTTAGGCATTTACAAGCGAAACACAGAAATACCGACTTTAACCGCAATTTCGTCATTATCAGCGCTCGGCTAGATTGCTATCAAAATAACACAGAATTATAGGCGGGGCAATATCCCAGCGGCCCTATGAGACGACCCACCTTAGATTAGTTGAGTTTCTTATTGTTGTAGCTGATAGTAATGTCATCTACTGCGTTACAAATTGCTATGCTATACTTAAAACCTGACCTTGGCGCACTAGACCAATGGCGTGATTAGCGCCGATAATATGTAATCTTGACATGACAATAATATGCTATGTAGCTATAGCAGGACCATAACTGTCACATCCCAAACCCCCTAATTGCGGGAGGGCGAGCTCGAAGGGGGCCCAAATTATTTCGTGAGTTAAGATAAATTACAGAGTGTTTTTTGAAAAATTTTGTAACTTTTTGCGATTTAATGGTGCCAAATATCTTGATTATTGGGTA
>KE604508.1:926-13171 GCA_000444245.1 Botryllus schlosseri | reverse complement strand
AACCAACATCCAATGGGTGGAAGAGATGATAATCCTAGGGCACATGGTAGAAAGAGAAACCCCAGTTAAAGAAAAACACTGGGAAGAACCAATGAAAAAGATGAGAAAGATAATATATGAAATCAAGAACATGCATTTTGAAAGACAACAGAAAATCAGCCTGGTAACGACCAACGTACTACCATTGTTTACATATCCCGCAGCCATAACAAGAATGCCCAGCAAAACAAGAGACGGCTTAAGAAGAATACTTACCAACCTGATCTTCCGAAACGACGGAAGAGCGGATTACGACAAGATAATCCAGAGACAGGAACTGGGAGGAAGGCAGCTGATCGACATACCCACAATAACAGATATGATCTTTATAAAGCCGGCAGTCGAATACTTGAGAAAAGCCCAAGAGAACATAAACGAAGAATGGGAAAGAAGGATAGACCATCAGCTAGCATTCACCCTGAAAAGATATCAGTCGCATAGAACATCAAACACCAGACCACACACCTTGAAACCACAGACGCACTGGAGGGAAATAAACAAAACAATGACAGAACTAGGCATAGAAAAAACACAGATTAAAACGACGGACAACAAAAAGCGTTTCATTGACATACTAGAAAAGAAATACGCCAGAGACATAGAAGAGATGGAAGGGCCTAACTGGACTAACATTCACCACCCAACCCTTACGTCGAGACAGAGGGACCTGAATTGGATGGTGGCTAACCAGATGCTACCAACAAATGGCAGATTGCAAACAGCGGGAATAATAAACAACATGGAATGCGAGCTGTGCAGGGGACACACGGAAACACACACCCACCTCTTCTTGAAGTGCGAGAATACAGCCAAAGTCGTACGAAAATTGATAGATGCGTGGAGCAAGGTGACAAACCAGAGAACCCAGCCAGCCGAGTCCAGATGATCTTCAACATGCATACAGAGGGAAACATGACAGATACCCAGGAAGCGGCTCTCATGAAAATAATCACGATGTACAAACAAGCCACCTGGTTGGCAAGGAACATGACGAAGTTCGAAGGAAGAAAATTTGGATACAAATGGATAGAAAAATCAGTACTGCAAAGACTTGATGCAAGAACTAGACTCCAAGGACAAGATCACCTGGAAGACATCCTAGACAACATCAGGAGAGAATATAAACCATGAGAAAAATAGAAAAAGACCCCTAGATGCCCACCCTCATCTCGCCCGTACATAGCCTATGGTAGGCCATGTATGCCGAGATGTAGCGGATACCACAAATGTTGCAGCTTTCGATTGATACCCGTTTTACCAAATTTAATGCTCGGCAAGCCGGTCAAAAATGACCGTCAAATTGCCTGTAGCCAAATGGAAGTTGTGACGTGATACAATTTCACTGAGCCGTGAGATTTGATTGTGTCGACACCATATAGGACACTATGGTGTGAGTGTCGTGAACTCCGGGGAAAGACCGAGACAGGCTAGATGCTCAATATAAATGCCGCTAGGTCATTTCTTTTCATCTCAATGCCGTTGTTCCATCGATACATATGCTTTATTCCCACTAGCTTAGTCAGTGGATATACTTGTTGATGAAAAATTAACTTCTTGTTAGAGAAGATTGAGGAACAATGGTGTAATCAGTGGCGGAATTTTATGTATATCAATCATATATGTTTTAATGCGAGGTCATGTCCATGCTGATACTCATACGTTTAGGAAGTTAATCTCGACCAATAAACCGGTTACCCGCGAATTACTGTACTGTAATGTTATTGATTGAACTAATATATCCATAGATAGCATTCAAAAAGAGCAGGAAATACACCAAGCGAAAATGTATAAAGGTGGGTGCGTGAATACAGCTGCTTGAACATACCGAATGACTGATACGTCCCGGCAGCTATACATATCAAAACACCGCGGTTTGTTACTGCAATCGAGCTTTCATGGAGTCGATCATAATAGAGGGTTACTAATCTCTCGCTGAACGCGGTTGCTGATTGTGATTGCTGATTTGTAGTTCTTAAAGGTCAACTGCATCTTCATGATAACTTTGCGGAATCATGTTCAGAATTTTTTTTCATAACGAAATTACCGACTTTCCGTGTTTCAACTCAATCGGAAATTGCCGTAATTTTTACTGAAAGTTCCAATATTGGCATGTTTACAGAAAAAGCAGAATGTGCATTGTGACGTCAAGTGAGTGACACATATTATCAACAACGGTCACAGCGGCTGTTTGTGTTCTCGCAGTTTTTATTCTAGTCAGTTATGGTCGAGGTTTCCATTGTAACGGAGTTGCCAAGTGATATTGAGACTGAGTCCGAGTACTCGGATGTCGAATGTAAGTATCATTTTTGCACGTACTTACAAAATTACCGTTGAAATGCCGGATTGGTCCAGGTGTTGATGCGCTCGATCCCACGTCAGTGGAACCCCTTGCAGCTTCATATGATGGGTCATGATCACGATCAGCCTAGCTTGCTCAGCGTAAGCCGCTCGTCGACACTACATGAAATACAGTTGTATATATAGTCTGTAGTGTATATAGCATCGTTTCAGTCATGTATCTTGATATCTCATATCTTGATAAGTTTGTGCTGTAAGGAGGTTCCGAGAGTTACTGACAGAATGTGTATCACAGAATTGCCAGGAATCAATTCAGTGTCGCTGGACGTTGATGTATTGGAGATGTCCTACTATGGATTCAACAGGAATATGGCCGCAGAATAATAACATCGAGTTCGATGCATGAACGGGATGAGTCTCTGATTCAGTTGCCAAATACTTTTCTCGCACTAATACACTTGTTTTCACTTTTCAGGAAGTTGAAACATGCTGCCTACAGAAATTGTGTTCGCTGGGTATGGGAATTGGTCCGTGGACATATGAGCATGCGACATTACAGCATGCGAGACTTCGGCATGCGACACATGAGCATGTGGGTTAAATTACGGGTTAGGGGTAGGTTAGGGTAAGTTTTTGGGTTATACAGTCGCATGCTGATGTGTTCCATGCTGAACTGTCGTTTTCCATTGTGTCGCATGCTCATATGTCGGGCAACCATGGTAATTCTGTGGCAAAAACCAGCGGAAAATCCTGCCTGCATGTGTCGCTACTGCTGTCCGAACAAAATTTACGTCAAATTCTTACAAAGGATTCCAGTTCAGTAACGCCGCATTTTGAATGTACAGTTGTATTCCAAATAATAAACGCATATAACTAATCGACTGTGTCAGGCAGAAAAGCATATCGGGTTTTATGTCGGGCAATAGCTTCCTCTTTGCTAATTTTGATTATGCTGCTAGTCAGAGGAGGTGGAACGGTCTCAACACAATCGCTCAACTCAACAGTTTCTGGTCCAGTTCTGATGAGTGCTTGAACTTCTTCGACAAGCTCATTGCAGNAATCTAGAACAGGCATAACAATATGANGAAATCTTATGATGCAGTCAGATCNACGGCNGTTACCAAATGTTGAATTTTCAAGTATCTTGTGNNCCGTACATTCCCNATTTTTGTACTTCNGGTATTTGACCNCGGTGCTCCTTNTTTCGACATTTTCTGAGTTTNCGAGCAATTTTCATTGAAATGCAGGATTGCCAACNGCATCCTANAAAANATGCATAATTGATNAGGCTAGTAATTATGCCAAAATCTGATATAGGTTAGTTTTGAATAGCCNAGACANTGCAAGGTACCTACCTGGCTTTTTGACTGAAATATGGCTGTAGTGATATAACTTTGGGCCGAAATGATTGAGGAGGGCATTGAATGATTCACTTCCATCCAGCAGTGTTTCCATTCGGCGATAGATGGCGTATGTCATTTTCTATTCGCGTGGAGTAGAGAACATCGCAAATCCTTTCATATGCCAATGAATCTGAAAATGGATTGTCATAATGGTAAACAACAGAATCAAAGATGCTATTCATCGAACTTAAATTTATGCCTATATGTATTATGTATATATGCTGAATGGAGCAGGTCAAGTAGGCTATTTCATCTTCAAAGGATGTAACGGCATCTACGCTACCCGTAAATCAAAATCTGGAGTATGAGCAGTTTCTGCAGTGTTGCTTGATTCTCAGTGTGCTACCTAAACCACATTCTCGCACATCCGACTCTGATTGACACATTGGACAAAGTTGAAAAATGCTCACCAGCTTATTTCTGTTCACAATCACAAACTGGGTTTTGCTATTCTCCAGACATTCCTCTGAATCTGAATGCCTGCAAATCAATATCTTGGTGAAGACTTGGTACAAATATGATTACACTGTTCAAGTACTCACTCTGACTCGCCATCTAACTCTGTTGGGTGGAAGCTATCATCACTTGACAGGGATTGGATATCACTTTCAAAGTCTTCATAATCCTCTCCAGCAATAGGGTTTGGACAGCGATGAAAAGACACTTTGGGTACCGAATATCGCGTATTCGAGCAACCATACGCGACACCAGATGTACCTCCGTGCCTCGTCTTCTTCATACCTTCCATGTTCACAATCAAATCTAGTATCAAAATAAATCCCAACACTAATAACTATCTGTTTACCACACTGAGCTATACCAGGACTTTTGCCGTGTCACTCGCATGACGTCATTTCATAGCTGAATGATTTCATATACGTTTTTCAGCTTTTCAATTTATAATTTAAATTACTTGAAAACTATCATGTAATTTCAATTTTTATTATTTTATTCATATTCCTAACCACATAACGTACGAAATAAGGCGAAGTCATTTTTAAGATGCAGTTGACCTTTAAAGGTTACTGCAAGTTCGTGAGGTATACTGAAATGTACGGCATCGTATTATCAAGCTATTAATATATACTCTGATAAATAGTTTAATTGATAGCGGAGTTGACCTATCCGAGCGGTTGTAGAGAGCGGACTTGGACAACAAGATCAGTGGTTCTCAACCGCAGGTCCACGGACCGGCGCCGATCCGTGGCAAGTTTCCTGTTGGTCCGACAATTATATTACAATTTCCCATATCTCAATCCCAAAATAAAGAGAGAATATCAAAGTTTGAATTGACTTAGAATTTTGGAGCTTATTTCTCTGCATGGTATCGTAATAGAGAGTGTATATGGTCTACTTAGGGACGATGTACGTCACAATGATGCAAGTGTTGTACGAAACTGTTTAAAAGTAGTGTACTACTTGTTTGTTTGTTTGTTTTGGGGTATTCATGGTGTTTGTCAACTACTATGGTCATTTACATCAGGCTATTCTTCTTATTTTCCGTAACTGCCGACTTATAGCACGGCCCGCCTCTAAGCTTTTATAAGACACCGCTGACTCGGATGATGTGGCGAGGAGGAGCCTAGGTAAACCTCCAACACTTAGGTATCGGGATTTGGAAGTCGACCTGTGTTGCAGCCGCGGATTATACCACTGCGCTATCTCGCCACTAGTACTTGTTTCGGACAAGGTAGCCTATATGTGAAATCTCCGTAGACTTTTAAACAAATTTGCTAAAATTGCGACAGTGCAATTCAGTGACACTTGAGAGAGTAATAAAGGTTACAGCAAACAGCAAAGTCGCATTCATTTCCAAGGATACCAAACAATCACAATCAAGTTAGTCGTCTTAAACATGACTTTGTGAGCTTCGTCTTGCAGAAGCTCCAATAGAACCACGTAAAAATACCTAGTATCGAAAAGGCAGCATTGAATGAAGTTCCCAATATTACAGTTGAGTGGCATACATTTGTCGTGATGAAACTTAGGGTTAATTTTGAATTTTTTAGGTATAGTTACAATTTTATTATTGGTCGAATTTGTAATGTGTAGCTATATAATTCTAACCTACTTTGGAAAAGCTGAAAATAGTCTAGTTGTCTGGTAGAGAGGGACAAGGTTTTGACAAGCAGATTACTTCATTTTTCACTATATCACTGTTATTATCTTTCGATTGCGTGTAGTAGTCAATACCAAAGAGGGTGAAATTAATTTTTTATAAACAAAGACCTTGAAAAAGCGTTGAATGAACTATCTGACAGATGATCTTCTCCAAATCGAATGAGTTAGCTTATGTTCGTTTTCACGCAAAATTACTATTCTTGTTTGTATCTCCAGCGGTGGCAAGCCATTTATTCGGTAATATATATCTTGACGGATTGCCATTACATGGAAATATTTGTATCATAGATGTTGCAATTTGGGTCTGCTGAACAGCCCATATGTCCTCATGTTCTTACTATCTCCAGTATATACTGTATGAGTATAGACCAACATCATGTCGACAGAGTTAGTGTGTTCGTATAACGCAGGGGTCGGCAACCTTTTGCTAGTCGCGGGCCAAATTTCGGGAGTACAACTTTTTGGCGGGCCGGAATTTTTCTTAGTACTATATTTTACGCTCACTTCGGTATATTATCCTACATTGCTGCAATCTCAATCACATCAATCAGAAGACACAAGTATTTACACTTCAACAACACAGAATAAATGTGACACTTGACGCAGCTTGCTTTGTGAAAGGTTTTCAACTTCCGGTAACAAGTCAGATGAA
This sequence comes from Botryllus schlosseri, assembly GCA_000444245.1. Lineage (NCBI taxonomy): Eukaryota > Metazoa > Chordata > Ascidiacea > Stolidobranchia > Styelidae > Botryllus > Botryllus schlosseri. Next base: position 6,658 of record KE604508.1, on the reverse strand, counting down.
ACAAGAATCAGACCCTATATTCAAAATGGACGTCCGAAATACGTGATCTTAGCTTGCTTATCGTGAATTTCATTGTTCAAAAATATTGTTCACATGCGTACGTGCTTCAAAAATCGATGCAATTTCTTTTGGATTGTTGGTCAAGCTAGGATAAGACCAATTTCAAGAACGTACTCTTTGTCAAAGTCATGCAGCGATATGCTCTTTGTATGAAATTTGTCATTCAATTCAACTGCATCGCATTTCAGAAAGGCCCACTTAAAATTTTCAGGCAATGGTATTGGCGTCCACATTAAACGGAGTACTGAATAGTCAGAATTCATTTTGTAGAGAAGGAATGCCGGAAAAGCGGGTGAATATTCAGTAGTTAAATTTCGTATCACAGTTACAAATGTAGTGTTGGTACTAGGTTTTCTCTCCTCCAGTATAGGAAAGTGAGCATACTTTTCTTTGTACTGTTGACATTTCCAGAGTCACAGATTTGTTTTGAATGCGCCTCAACATCTCATGTATTTAGTTGTTTTCCCCCTGAAGTTGCAAATTCAATTTGCTCAGATGTGACGTTAAATGTACTAGGAAAGCAAAATGAAATACCCATTTTCGATTACAAGGTTATGAGTCGGCGTTATTTGTGTTTTCGAGGAAAGTTGCTATTTCATTTCTCAGTTCATACACTCGTGTAAGCATAGCTGCTCGACTTAATGCGCGAACATGACATTTATATGCCTACATGACATTGCCATATTGATTCTCTGCTTCTAGTAATATCTGGCGTAACTGATTCAGTTGATGAGACAAAAATCATATTAACAGTTTTCACCATTGTGGCCAAAACACTATTCAGGTTTGTTGTCTTGGCACACAATGCCTTCTGGAAAATTTAACTATAGATAGGCTAACTAACATACGGAGGCTAGTTATCTATAATTGAACAGTTTGAGATTCCATCATTGGGTCTAAGATGTTCCAAGCGTTTTTAAAGCAAAGGAAGAACACCTTTATTGTCACACCCCATTAGAGTGGTAAACCCTTTAAAAAAGTATGGAACACCTTCGGTTGCGAGATACACCCGATAGATAAGCACTGATCCAGTCTAGTCTATCTCCATCTCCTACTTCAACCACCTTCGTTTTATGGCGTAACAATAGACTAATACGATGTAGGCTAATATTATATCGTAGCAATGCCGCATTTTTTTCATGCAGTGCTGCACTGCAGATTGAAACTCATTATGAAACGGCGGGCGGTATTCTTGTGATAACTAATTATTATGTCGCGGGCCGGACGATTTCGCTTGGCGGGCCGGATCCGGCCCGCGGGCCGTAGGATGCCGACCCTTGGTATAACGCATATTAGATTATTTTTACGTCGAAGTGTGGGCTATACGCTCATTCGGCGTAATGTTTATAATGTAATCAATATTGCAGGATTAATCGCAGTTCAATTCAAGCTCAGCGGAGTAGGCTGTTTCATAAATAAATACTTGTCGCTAGTTTCCATTCTAATAGTAAAATGCAGCAGCAGGTAAGTGTCAGAATATTGCCTCGCGCCACGCATTGCTCAACGGATGGGAGGGAGATATTTCCTGCATCGTTTGCGTTTAGGTAATCAAATGCGTGGTGATAGGTGATGGAGCTGTTGGTAAGACGAGTTTACTCATCAGCTACGAGACAAAACGCTTTTCCCAAAGAATGTACTGCGACTTTATCCGAGCCCGTCTCAACACAGGTTATGGTGAATGGCCGACCAATCAGTCTCAGCATTTGGGATACAGCTAGCAAAGAGGATTACGACAGGTGGGATACGTGTGTAACCCGACAGATTCGGTTTTCCATTTCGAAAAGGTTAACATTGCATAGAGAATGTTCCCAGCCCAATGCTTTCAGGATTTTGGGCATAAATTGTCAAACTGTCGAATATTGACGTTTTTCGCAAGGCCGAGAGCGGTTCTCAACCTCTACTAATCTGATGAACTCTTATGCTAATCTGCAAGCCTTACAGGCGACCCCAAATGTTTGATGAATCACAAAATCAAGAATCTACCACATTATACATCTTAACCGCACATCTAACGTTACCATAGATTATAATCTAATTACTAGTGGACAGAATGAACTGTTCATTAACAACAGTAGGTTCAAAAGAATAAAGCCAAAACATTGTAACATATATTTACTGCAAATCAGTCTGACATCTGATGTTCTCTTTCATCGTGTTCATTGTGTTATCGTATTGTTCGGTCGAAGCCCAAAAACGTGATACCAATTGCCTAATTACTAGGACACGTTTTTGTTGCACTAAAATCGCGAGAAAGTTACATTTAATTTTACCAAAAGTAGCAGTAAAAAGATGTATTTATAATTTTTGTTAAATTATTAGCGTGTGAGATACAAAAGTGCAAAAGTGGCAAAAACTTGCCCTACTAATTACAAATCATCTTGTAAATATCGGAGACCCAATAGACATTTCAGAAGGACGGGGTTTATACTTCAAACCACAACATCCCATGCGTACACCACTGCACACAACTGTCACAATTCGACTAAGTACTGTAGGCCTAATTACATGCAACCATCGATGGCCAAGACGGGCGTATTATCAGAATCATATGGTGTGAGTTTATGGTGTGTCTTGAGCTCCAGGGAATCCGTGGGGCTGACGCTCGTTTTCATGTCCTAAATCAGGGGTGGGCAAACTTTTGAGCTCGCGGGTCGCATTCGACACCTGAATCCATTCGCGGGCCGCACTATATAAAATTGAGACTATACACCAAAACGCAGTATTGGTATTTGATTATATCATATAGTGATGACATGGAGATAATATATATGCTTATTCAATGCAAACCAAATATTACATTGATGATATCGGACAAGCGTGAGAAACAGTGCCGAGATTTCATAGGCTGGTCGACCTCAATAACCCATTTGTCGGTTGTCCTGATTTTTAGAACAGGATTGTAATTTGAATCTGTGAGCAGCGATCTGTTCATAGATTTACCAATTCCACTTTTGGTACAGTTCCAGGACACACAATGCTGACAGCATCATAACCATGTTAGCTTCAAACACGCTTCTACTATGTGTAAACACAGTATAAATACCCTAATTGTACGCATATATGGAGAACGAATCTATTTCAGAAACCCGCGAATCGTTATTATAAGCACACCTCTGAAATATTTAAAACTAAACTGGCCAACCTGAAATCACACTCGTGATCCGAATTATGTCAATGTCGTTTAGGATTTCTGGGATGTTTACCAGTTAAAACCTTTTAAACTGCGTGGGCCTTCAGATCGGGCTGTCGCGCCAGAAATTGAACATAAAAGTGATACAGGAAGTATGTACCCTAGAACCGTATGTAAATCGCGCGGAGCGCGAAAAAAAATTTAAGTTTTGTTCAGCTTCGCGCCCCCTTCAGATGCTTTCACGACCCCCAAGGAGGGTGCGCCCCTCCGTTTGACAACCACTGTCTTAGAATTATTATGGTGAAATATACTAAGAAAAGGTTAATGAAGTCCCTGCATTAATTCGATTTTTGGTACGAATTTTATCAATATTTTTGATAAGTTTCTTTAGACTCTCGCGGGCCGCACAGAACGGTGTCGAGGGCCGCATGCGGCCCGCGGGCCGTAGTTTGCCCACCCATGTCCTAAATCATCACAGTCCAGAATCGCATTCGCTAATTTCTTGTTTTATCATTTCAACTGTCGACCTCATGACTTTAATATTTTGATGGACTCAGTCGTGTGAAGGTTGTCGTTCAGTGCCTGACATAGTAATAAATTGTTCATATTGATCCAAGGAAAAATTGTTTGGCCTTTTCCGTTGACCGTACCTTGGTATTGGGATCATCTCTATATCGACCCCTCTTCATTTTTTCCCGATTTTACCGAAATCGCACTTGTTACCACTACAGTAGTAACTGTTTGGTAGCTGTTAAACGTAATTGATCATTGTACTAATAGAGGGAAGCCGCATCCGCTCTTTTCCTTAAGTGTAAATGGACCCTTGATTATTTCAAAGATATGTGAAAGCCGGAATTATTTCACAGATTGCGTCCGCTATCGTAGCCGCTAAAGGACTTATTTATTTTGTGCTTTTCTCTCGCTTCTCCGTCATCGTTGCAAAATATTGTAGCCAAATGGTACCCCGAGGTATCCCATCATTGTCCAAATACCATCGTATTTCTTGTGGGAAACAAACTCGATTTGAGGGACGATGACGCGACAATTCAAAAACTAATCGCAGAAGGAACCGCACCGATTTCGTAAGTTTACACTCGTGCTTATGTCGTTTATTCACTTATGCACGATTTCCCCGACATCATTCATACATATGTTGTTCTGATTTCTTTCCCAGGCTTCGAGCACCAATGACTTATGCTATCCGCTTGCCTCATGGGGCTAGAAAACAGTTTGGTAACTGGTTGCTAAGTCTTTCGGGATCTCTATTCATTTACTCACGAGCTCGTCGTGGTCCAATTGACTAAATGTAATCTTAATGATAATATAATCCCTTAGTTAGGCAACTAGGGCCACTGCAATTTGGTTACGGTATATTGATCTGACTGCCACGTATCGTCGCATTTACACATCGAGTATTAGCCCATGCTGGGATCAGCCCGACACACTCCAAATCTCAAATATCAGTATTTTCCCACTTCCCACCCTATCATCGAGTCCCATGTTTGACGTGTTCCAAAGCAGTCAACGACGGTTCAGCATATCTGTCACACACGTCGTTCAGCAGATATCTGTGAATTTCGGCGAGGCGAGGCAAGTGATGCTGTACCTTACCTGTCGTCAGGAAAATTGTGAAACATTCAATGGTGATAACACCAATCATTATCGGTATTTGCTATCGATGTTCCTGAAACACTAAATTTTGAACAATTTTACACCCAAAATAACGCAATTTACATAGCGCGAAAAGAAAGGTGAGGCTCGGCCTCCCGCGCTATGTAAATGGCGAGATATAGGTGTAAAAATGTACATTTTAGTCTTGATAGCGAAATTCACCACAAACCGCTCATGATATATAATTACTGGTATTAATAGAATGCTATTGTCGCACTGATTCCGTAAATTTCAAAAATATTGATGTCAGATAACAACGACCATCTAAAAATCATAAGGAAATGTGAAATTCGACTTTGTTCCGTATAGCGCAGAGAAACAATTACCATATGAGTAGTGCATGTAGTGCGGAGCAAATACATTCCTTTACGGAAGTTGTAGGGATGGTATGAACCTCTGAAAGGTTCAGGTTCGTGTGAACGCGAACCTTTTTGAAAGGTTCTGTGTGAACACGAACGTGAACCTCGTGACGTCACGTGACGTCATATTGCTAATTCCAACCCTATCTTCCAATGAAGTGATAGCTTATATTAATGTACATTGTACACCAGGGGCGGGCAACTTCTCCAGTCGGCGGGCCGAATACCGGAAAATTAAGTACTTGGCGGGCCGGATTGCTGAATCGACACATTATTCGCCCATTTATCCACATACACAAGGAATAAATCGTATTTAATGAATGAATTTTAACGACAGTAATGTCACTTCAAAGCCATTTCTCGCCGATAATGACGAGGATATAATGTGGATTTGAGAATAGCATTGTGATACAGGCGCCGCCATGTCTGCTTCTCTCTGATCATAGTGTCCTATATGGTGTGGACACAAGCAAATCTCACGGCTCAGTGAAATTGTATCACGTCACAATTTC
>ATSW01124441.1:0-12987 GCA_000444245.1 Botryllus schlosseri | reverse complement strand
CTACTTTTTCGAAGTACTCAAGTAGTTTTCCTCTACTTCTGGTACTTACTCAAGTAGATCTGATTTTCGCTACTTCTACTCCGTAATATTTTGTGATCTACTTACTTACTTTTCGCTATTTTCAGTTTGTCAAGTAGAAGTAGTTCAATCTTCCAATCAGAAAGATAGCCTGAGGAATTTCGGGGCTGTTTTTACGGAGTAACAACATTTAATATTCATAAAAGTGTAGTAAATCCCAGAATTTTCGTCGCGCTTCGCGCGTAGTAGATACGGAGTGACCGATGTGATTTCACGAAAGTATCGGTGAATAGGTAGAGGGTGGGCGTGGTTCCGTTTGCACCACATTGTCGCCCTTCACCCATATGAAATAACTCATCACAATATATATGGCTCATTATAATGTTTGAAACTGATGTTTCGCAATCCAGCATTTACTCGTCATATCGTAATCTATCATGCCCATGACGTGCCCTAAGCTGGAAACATGGACTCTGACTTTTTTAAGTTTTAGAGCTGTTTTAGCATACCACCTTTGAAACTTTCTAGACTAAAAACATGAAACACATGTTCTGCTTTTAGAAGTAGTATATATATTTCACTTTCAATTCCCAGTATCTTATACTTTGAGTTATAATTAATATCAGTTCTTTTGTCTAAATAACATACATGTTGAAGTATAAAAGCAAGTGTAGTAATGCCTTTAATTTCTGAAAATAAAGCTACACAATATGGCATTTTACGGTCCACCATATTTTTTATTAACGTTTACTAATCGCGCAACATGATTACACCGTGTCCTATACAACTTCTCCGTATTGCTCTTCGACTAAACTACGGTCCTTATAGTATGGGGGATGGCGCCATACCATGCTATTTTCTAAAACGTGCTGTTCGAGAAAACCGAGGATTAGCATCGCATTTCCATATCAATACTATCATTTTCATCACATGATGTGGACTAATACTTGCTGCGTATGCTATCGGAAATTGGATATCTGCTGGTATGCATCAACATGAATCAAGATCGTCACCTGTCGTATAGCTCAATTTGTACCATTTTACAATCCATGTGAACGAATTAGGATCGTTTTCAAAACAACTTACTTGCTTGAGTACTTTTAAAGTCAGTCAATTCTACTTCTACTTCAAGTAGTTTCAGGTTGCTTATTGAAGAAGTACTTCTACTCGTACTTGAGTAGATTTTTTCGTCGTTACTTCTACTTCTACTTGAGTAGCTTTCTTGACTACTTTGACCACCTCTGGTAGTTACATCACGCATTATGGTAGAAATAATTAAAATTTGTTTTAGTACGATAGATACTTTCCCATTCTCGGATAGAAAGTGTCTGGTCCTTACTAAGTAGTTTGCCGAGAATGGAGAAAGAACGTTCAAAAGCAGCAGTTGTTGGGCGACAACACTCAAGTTGTGCGTGCACTGCTAGTGACACACTGTGTTGCTTCATTCTGACAAAGTTGTGGTAAAATTTCAAAATATATTTGGCGGATCGGTTGACTTTCAAAAATTGAAATCAACCAAAAGTGTAAAGTATGCAACCCTTTTTTGAAAGTATGTGGTGCTAGAGAGTGATATTTTGTGATCTACTTACTTACTTCTCGCTATTTTCAGTTAGTCAACGGTACTCCATATTACTCCAAGTATACTAATCACGCACCTGCTGGCATGGTCTCTGCGCACAAAAATTCCAAAGTGTTGCACTTTTTTTTATAGTCGTTGCGCACTATTGTTAAAGGGTCTGCGCAGTGAGTTGGTGAGTGTGCGCAGACTCGTCAAAAATGAGAGGGAACATTGCACGCAAGGTGTTAAGACCGTATCCGCTACAACTTTTCCGTATTGCTCGCCATGCCATGACGTTTTCTGAAATGGGGTGTTCGAGTAAACGAAAGATTATTGTTGCTTTTCCATAGCAAAACCATTATATGCATCTCGTGATGCGGTGGAATGCTGATGCTGTCGAAAATGTATATCTCCTGGAATGCATCAATATGCATCAAACTCTCTGGACCTTCTGAATAGCTCTAGTTGCACCTTTTGGCAGTCCATACGAACGTATGAATGTCATCACAACCACTTATTCAAGTAGATTTCGATTTTCCTTCTATCGTAAGTAGTTTTAGGTTTCTCTTGAAGGGGCACTGCGCCCAAAAAATGATGTGGTCTCAAATTGAAGGGCAAAACGAAAAAAAATTTTGGCCGCAGCCGTTTTCTTCAGAACGCCACCGTAATGGAGCTGCAATTTATTGAAATTTCCAGAAACGCACCCGGCTGCAGCTGTCGCGGCTCCGGGTAATTTCTTAACCCGTTACATGGCACGATGACTTCATCGTCGCACTTGCTCGACGCGATTAGGCACTACGCAGTCACGCAGAGGACGAACTTTAGATAGTTGTCACTTGTCAGCCGATGTTATGAAGGAAATATGTCTTACACGCCAAGATGGTGTAGATACGGCGTTGCACTGACGATGTTCAGTCAGGAGATTTTTCTCTTAATTGGGCCTAGTGTATTTTATTTCTTGAGGGCAGGAATAGATCATGTCCTATTCTTATGTTGTCGTATGTATAAAACATTACCATCACCAATCAGTGTGCCCTCTGAACATTTCAAAATTCAGATCGGTCATAATTGGTTTCGCATTCAGGTTGGAGAATCATAAGATGAGGGTATCGTAAAATTATGGCTTGGGGATTAGTATGATTACAATATAATGAATACATGTGTTTTAGGGTCAGCCGCGGAATTGTGGGTTAAGGTTAGGTTTGCGTACCGTTGGATTTCGGTTAGGCATGATGAATTTTCCTACAGTGCCCGAACCCTACACCAGTTTTGAATGTCATGAATTTTGTCATGTTCATGGGGAACCCTGACTGGTGGTATTCGTGTTGTGGATAAGAAATTACTGTTATCCCGAAAAACGACTACAGCATAAAGTGCTTTTCAACCTGTGTGAGGGTTCGTACTTGTGCTAATGAAAAGAATTTCAACCTAATAGTCAACCAATGTTAAGTGTGAAAGAAAAACTGTATTTCCGGAGTTTAACTGGAAAGTTGGCCTTTTTTTAGTCGACCGACCACGGAGTCAGAAAAATTTACCATTTTTTCAGGATTCTACTTATCCACTATTCTATTTCTGAAAACTTTGAATAAGTGTCCCCCTTTCCCGAATCAAAAATATGATAACCCTACCTTGTAAGTGATAGTGGGCGATGCCAGTGTTGATTTGAACGCAAAGTATTGGAATTTCGGCACACACATTCATATAGCGTTGACATAACAAGTCGATTTAGTGGAAAATTGATATTGTTGCGAGTGAATATTGTTCATGGGTTCGCCCTTTAAGCTTCGAAAGAAATCACTGCACGATACCCCCAGAAAAAGCAACGAAGACCTTGAGAACAGCAGAAGTGCGATATCTGTGATTTTTCTACTGCAGTGATTTTAGTATTTTTAATTAATCAACAATATGATACGCTGAATGTGAAATAATGATGCTCTGTAACTACAGGAAGCTCTACTAATACAAAAGTGATAAGCTTTTCATTTTCTTTTTGTGTAATAAATTCCAGCTGGCTGGTGCGAATTAAATTGTTTTTCAAAAAAAGTGCAAATGGAGCTCAAAAAGGTTGAAAAGCACTAGTCTACGCTATTGTCTTGCTCTACCCAGAGTCTTCGTAATAGTATATAGAATATACATTGCCATTATTGCAAGCTGCAATGACATCGAGAAGTTGTGCCGTTTCATCGGACTCACCTGGTTTTCTGCAAAATATATGGTTTATTCATTTATGGAGAAGACTGAGAAGATTGTCCACGTCCAATTGGTCCAAAAAACAGAGTGCTCCAGCAGTGTTGCAATGGAAAAAGTTGGTATGGAGCGTGCCTTGGAAGTTATTATTTGAATCTTTTTTTTGCCTTATTAACCGCCATTTCTCAGGACTGAAAAAAAAGTAGGTGTCTCTGGGTAAGAAGAAAGGTATGGAAGACTTGCTATTATGGACAAGAAGCATCACTAATCACTTGTGGTGGTGCTGTGCTGTCAGCAGTGTAAGTCTACATATCAACTATGTCTGACATCACATATTAGGAACTTTTTATATAACAATATGCAATTGCAGGTGCTAAAAAGAAGATGGATATCTCTTCTGTGACGGGGAGACATATTCCTGCAGCTATGGCACATTGACTGGGGATAAGAGCCTAAGAACTAGATGGTTGCAATGTGGATCTCCTAGTTTCAAAGCATTGAAATCTTTGATAGAAAACAAAAGTTTGATCCGGGATTAGGAGCTGATGACTCTGTTCAAACATACTGGTAATTTGTTTTTTATGACTCATCACATCTGCACACCAGTTATCGGAGCATGGTCAGATCACTAAATTTCACACCTTCCTTTTTTAGGATCATTGGAAGTTTATCACAACGTCATATTGAAATTTGCACCTAAACGTCCTCATTTTACTTGTGACACGATGCTTGCACGAACCAAATTGGCTGTCCTGGACCACAATGAGAATGTTGGTAGATTTCAGGCGGTGACACGAGCAGGTTTGCTGTGCAGATGAAATGTTTGCAAGTCAAGGTACTTAGTTACTTACTCTAAGCAGGTGTTCTACGATACAAAAAAAGTTACTCTCGGTCAGCAAAAGAGTGGATCTTGAAAAGCGTGTATGAAAAGAAGACGAACCACTATGCAAGAGAGCTTTTGAGGCGAACTGCTGAGAATCGCACTGGCCTCAACTTCCCCAGAAGAAGTGTGCATCCAGTCAGCATTGAACCAGCCTCCCCTTGCGAGGAATTACTTTCAAAACGTCGTTCTAGAACGTGACTGAGATACAATACATTTCTATCGTACATCTTCGAGTTGCATGGCATGTGCAGTGCTGCGTAGCTTACTAGCTCAATTTCATTCTTCCACTGCCTGACTGTCCCGTTGTAATACCCTGCCTAAGTGCCTATATAGTCCTCAGATGTTTCTTTTATTATTTATTAAAAATTGTGCTGAAATACCGAGTAAGCAAAGTAGTGATGTATCAGGCACAGCAGCCATTGGTGGAATATAGAATGCAAACAGCTCCAGTTCACTGTCTAATACAGTAACTGAACAGATTTCGACTTGAGAGCCGCAGTGTTATCAATCACAGTTCGTTCTCTATCGGCCATTTGAAACCGACATACAGTCCATCATCACTCGGGTACTTTTGCTTTATAGCAGTCACAATGCAGGCGGCTGGCAAGGGCATTCTGTTTTTGCTACCCAAAACTTGGCCATCAAATAATCCATTCCAGTAGCCTATGTGTCGATAAGACACCAAGCGATATTGTCTGCAATTGGAAAATATCAAAGTACATTGCAGCAATGAGAAAAATGCTGAAAACGAATAGCAGCATAAATATGACGGAGAGTGTAATGCTCCCAATTTATAAAGTGTAGGCATTTATATAAAAGCATGCGAGAAAAGGTGAAGAATGCAGGAAATTGCCGTTTATATCCAGGACTATGAAGTCATGACAAGCTCCATACACAAATCCTCCTGATTTAACACCGCACGTTGAGCGCCGCCTTGGTGTGCAAGACATGATTCCTTCATAACATCGACTGAGAACTATCTAAAGTTCGTCCTCTGCGTGACTGCCTAATCGCGTCGGGCAAGTGCGACAATGAAGTCATCGTACCATGTAACGGGTTAAGAAATTACCCGGAGCCGCGACAGCTGCAGCCGGGTGCGTTTCTGGAAATTTCAATAAATTGCAGCTCCATTACGGTGGCGTTTTGAAGAAAACGGCTGCGGCCAAAATTTTTTTTTCGTTTTGCCCTTCAATTTGAGACCACATCATTTTTTGAGCGCAGTGCCCCTTTAAAAGCACTACTTCTACTCGTACTTGAGAAGATTTGTGTCGCTACTTCTACTTCTACCTTAAAAATTACTGCCACAACACCAAGAAAACATGTGCCGGATGGATGTAAATTTGAATTTATATTTTTGGTGACTCTGCTATCTTGTAACAGAAAAAATCTTAAATCCTTTCCGTATTGAGTCAAAGTCGCGAAATCTGGTTTTCAAATCCAGTACAAGTAGTTTTCGAGTAGGATGTCAACTCGATAGTGGCACCTAGCTATTGTGTACTGAAGTACTTGTTTTCTGGCCGACTTAGTCTGATTGCGTATTCGGCTCATAATCTCAGCGTCCCAGTTACAATAGCAACCCTGAAACTAGATAAGGTGTTTTTCAGCTATAATATTTGTGATATTGATCCACGCCTATCACGTATATAGCCTAAGGATTTATGCGTCGATGCCTCGATTTATGTTCGTTCGAATTGAGAGTCGTCCTTAATATCAAAAAGTTCTCTTCATCCTGACAGCCATGATAGATCGCTCGGCGCAATTCCTGAGATAGTACCGGCAACAAAAGTCATATATAACAAGTCACATACCTAACCAATGATCCCCTTGCAAATCGCCAAATCCATTTACGTAATCATCCCAACCTCTGTAGAAATCGACGTCACCGTTCATTCTTCGCTGGAAAACCTTCCATGAGAACAAAAATATATATCGCTTTTTCTACAAAAATCGCGCATTCAACTCACGGTCCATTTTCCACCATCGTCAGTTACATCACAGAACGCGTTCCTGATCCCGACCTCTGGTATGAACAAAATCGAAGCACCACCAATTTTGGAGGCATCACAACTTTTTGGGGCGAACATTTCAAGAGCTAGGAATCATAGAATTCGTTTCACAAACGTCACTCGACGAATGACAGCGATGGAAATCTCACCTTCCTTCATTTTTCTATCCATGTTTTGCTCAATCAGAGTCATGTTAATTTCGCCCTGTGGGCCTGTAGGACCAACCGGGCCAATTCCACCAGGGGGTCCGATGTCACCGGGTCTACCTACCGGGCCCCGCGGCCCAGGGCGACCCCGAGCACCACGCGGTCCAGCTTTACCCACCCTAGTACTTCCCGCGGGGACTAAATCCGTGTTCTCACACCATTGCTGGCATTGGTTGCAGACAATTCCTTTGAAATGCGAGATTTGTGAGTTTGTTGCCCACGCTGGCGATGTGTCGAGGACAAATAACACCAAGAACGGAGTCATGATATCCATCTGATGTTACAAACGACGCAAAACTTCAGGAGTTAAAAGCTGAAAAATAGATGGGAAACCTCATTAGTGAACTGACAAAGCATCCGATGCGACCCTGGATAAAACTATCCGTCAAATGGTCCCCATATGACACGAGGACTATTGGGCCTCGAAAGAATCGGTCAAGGTCTGGGTTGCAATAGTTTGAATCACATTCGACTGCTTACGTAAACAAATATCGCACGCAAAATTTAGGATTCTTATCAGCAACGTAAAGAGTGAATCGTAGCATATTTGTTTTGCTGCAACACATCCAGGTGGTCGGTAATGAAATACTTCTACTTCTTTGAATTACTCGAGTAGGTTTTGCCTACTTGCAAACGCTTGCTCAAGTGATTTTGTTTTTAGAGTACATCCGCTTTTTCTTGAACAGCCAAAATTATTTTATGCACTCAAAATGAGGAAGTATAGCTTTGGAATGTTTGCATCACTATCATATGTGATATCATCATGCAGATACCTTTCAAGTCAGAACTTACATAGCAGTGCGCTCACAGATATTTACATCACAGTCATTGAGCGCCATGTAAATTGCATAGAACGATTTATTTTTAGTCTCTGCGAATAACTACGGTACCTTATACATTTGCCGCAACTTGCAAAACATGTTTATTGTATAATTACTGTTTATTGTGCAAATGCATTCGGACAATCCTGTCTCTATCAGGACTCAATGATCCACTGTTGGGCGGACTCGAGTCATGGCTTGACTCAAGTCAGACTCGAGTCAACTTTTTCGTATGATTTGACTTGACTAGAATCACTTTGCCAAAATTAATTGACTCGGCGCTTCAGAAATGCGGATTGACTCGTGACTCGGGGCAAAGTTTACGAGTCAATTTCAAGGCATCAAGTATCCACTATTGCTACGTCACAAGTGAATCGACTGGAAACGAAATGATCACAGCTTACGTTGTCGTAGTAGTAGTTGAATAATCTAATAGCAACGTATCTATGATTCTTAGATGCTCAGTGTTTACATTCCGCCGTGATCACCTTTACCAACCCTCTTTTATGATTTAAATCGAACGAATATATTTTATGTGTTTATTATCTCACGGATGCGTGTATATGGGTAATGTATTGTATCATATCAATTTGTTTTCACTTCTCAAGGCTTTGTGTTCGAACCTCTTGGCTGATAATAACAGACTGTAGCATGTACCTGTACAGTTACACACGCATGTTATTAGCAGTTCTACGTGTGCGTGAGCGATACAAAGCCTTTTTGCATGTATATTCAATTTTTATTTGTTATTTGATTCAAGATAATGGCCAATTAATATGTCTTTCACACAGCTAGCAAAATGTGGTGACTATGAACTCGAGTCAAAAAGTGCAATGACTCGAGGTGACTAGTGACACGAAGGTGGTGACTTAATCCTAACATTGCAATGATCGCAAATGTCCGACCCTACCTCGTTGACAAAACAAGTTCCGCCTTTATAATGGCATGCTGTTTTTCTTTCTGACGACATAATAAAAGCACCCGCTACTGTTTCAGCAAATTTGCAGAAGTTATTATTTTCAAGACCAGAACTAAATCGAAAATGATACACTCACACACTATACACAGACCATGTTCACACCAGTTTTGCAATGGGTTTAGTAATAATGACAAGATCTTTGCTCAGTAAATGCCAAATGTTTTGCTGCAAAACTGAGTTGACTGCAGCAGGCAAGTTCCACATGTAGTATCACAGTAACGAAATTGTGCAGCCTGTATTTGGAGTTTCCGTTGGATAACTAGGCAATTTCCAGCTCTTCAAAATTAGACTAGAATTAGATCTCTATATAATTCAGCCATCTTTCTTTCCCAATTCGATTAAAATATTACTGAATTTGCAAAAACTTGGAAATTGAATTCCATTGAGTAATAAAAAGAAAGACAACATAAACCAAGTATACAGTTTATATCATATCTCTGCTGGGCTCATTTTGCACTATGCAGTCCTCCTGTAGCATTCTGCGGCAAACCAGAAATTGGATTCGAATTAAAATGTGAGCAGAGAAACATTTCACAAATTAGAGTAGACCTAGATTTGCTGCTCTCACTTAAATTAGAAAACTAGAAACTACAACAGACTAACTATTATCAAATTTACTAGGAACATAGCATGGCAGTATTTACCGCGCGAGTCCAAGACTATCCTATCCTATCGTGAGCTAGATACGAATCCCGTATAACGCCGTCACAGTGCCGACAGCAAATGAATCACCTTGTCACCCTAGCATTTCCTTTTCAAGAGTTGATTTTCAAACATCGCGTGCGAACATCCCTGTTTAACAATTGGTCGCATCTTACATTACCAATAAAACTGGAATTCTGAAAAACAGACCCACACCTCTTCACGGATGTCATCCAGGTCATGCTATCAAAGAATGAAGCCATCTAAGACATAAACAATTATTGAATATTAGTGAATAGGGCGAACTGGGTTGTTTTTCAAACATCGCGTGCGAACATAGCTGATAATAAAGTGGAATTCTTACTAAATGACCCACGCCTCCTCTGGGATGTCGAGGTTACCCTATCAAAGAAGAAGCCATATAAGACATAAACAATTATTGAATATGGCAACTGGGTTGTTTTTCAAAAATTACGTGCGACGAACAAAGAGCGCTGTTCGAAATGAAATTCTTGCGTGACAAGACAATTTGTTCGAGCCAATTAATTAATATGATCGACAAAAGGGTCGTAATGAATAAATATATCTCGCACAGATATCTGATACATGTGTTATTGCTGCTCACCTGTGCAGAAAAGCCTTTTTCCCCCTTCAAAACTTTATGATCTCTGCCCTAATTCTTTTCTATTTCAACGTCAAGTCAGAATTGCTTGCATTTGCTCAAAATTTCAAGATGACTTGTACCTCTACTACATGAACATCTTGATGCAGTTTCGTTTTATATTAATCTTATATTTGGCGATTCTGCGATGGAGCCAACAAGGGATTTTGCAACGGAATGTAGTTCTCCAAAATTTTAATATCAAAGGACATTTGCGTCATATTACGGGTGTCGAATTGTCGGGTCTACGTTGCAAAAAGTCTACTGCGGCTAGAGTCGCAAGAAATGCAGGAACGCGGCCACGGGGACCTAGACATGGCAGTTGAATTGCCAACAGGACAGGATGAAGCGGTTGGCCGATCTCAAACTACATTTTTCTGTTCACTTGGAACACGGGCGTCAAACTCAACATCATCTCGCCTATTGTACCTACCTATTGTACTGTTCATTGAGCTTATGCAGCTTGTCCTCCGCTTGTGGCGTTTTTTTTTTCGGCTCCGGCTTTTCTTCGTTGTTCCTCTGATACAGTAACACACCAGGAAAAGAAACAGTGCTAAAAGTCGAGCATCAGTGCAGATCACCTTTCCCAACAGTGAAACTTTGTGATCTTCCACACGGTTTACATCGTCTCGAAACACCCGTCTGCTTCTTTCGCGCCCAATAGTTTTTTTTAGCGTATCGTGCATTCTCTGAAAATAAATTTCATGTTACAGATGGATACTATCTAAGGAGGCAAACCCGATAATGAAGGAATCCAGGTGCTTAGCCAGCAGGGGTGACCGATGCCATTGCCATTATCAGAAAAGCGGTCTCATTTCGCATTGCACGTGTTGCTGCGTTCCCATTGTTGCAGAGCAATCGACCTTTGGTGGCTATTTCAGAGTAGTTGTATTGCCCTGGCAAGATTTCAATTCGTCTTTTTGGAATCAGTGCGACACTAGTTTTCGATAAAGACCGGACCTACTGTATTAAATTATTCGGACGGTTGGGTCAATAGCTATAGGACTACCAATTATGCTGCTTTTTGTCGGCTAAGAAGTACTGTTCTCGGCGTATTTAACCGTGAGTCACGTGTTGCACATCTATCCGATTAGATATCAATATCTATACCCAGTGGCGGCTCGTCCTATAGGGCAACTGGGGCATTACCCCACCTACAGATGTAAATTCTGATGTTGATATATTTATTGGGGACATTTTACAGTGGTTTTGTTGCGTATTTACTAATGACTTTTACTGTGGTTTCGTTGCTTGTTTCATAATGATTTTTACTGTGGTTTCATTGCTTATATCTTGGCCACTTTTAGTATGGTTCCACTGCTGATTTCTCAATGACGTTTGCTGTTGTTCTATTGCTTATTTTTCTGTGACTTCTATTGTGGTTTTGTTGCTTGTTTCTTGATAATTTTTAATGTGGTATTCGTTGCATATTTCTTATTGTGGTTTCATTACATACTGTATCTACAGACTTGGGTCTGAAATTCATTGCGAGTGTACAAATAAAGGGTTGGGTTCAAGTCACTACCTTCGAGTCACGAGTCATTGCACATTTTGACTCGCTCGAGTCAAGTCGAGTCAAGTCATACGAATAAGGTGACTTGAGTGAAGTCACGACTCGAGTCATCCCAACACCGATATGGGGTGGCGACAGCGTTGTAACCAAGTCAATTTGACTCGAGTCATTTTCAATTCACCACCGAGTCAATTCCGAGAGCACTGAGTTGAGTCCAAGTCAAGGTCTTTAATGTTCCCCCATCCAGTTCAGCTTCAGGTCACTTCTGTGGAACTCTCGGGGGAGATATCGAAGGTCTCAATTCATATGTTCATTTTTCCCACTCTGAACATGTTTATTGTAACAGATAAAAGGCAGGTTTAGGGCCTATTTTTCATTTATCAGTCCTGATACACCATTCTTGAATAAGCCATAGAATGAGTAAATCCATTTTCAAGAAAATAACTCTGGTCAGCAAAACAATTGTGAGTCGAGTAAGTAGTATAACGATAACGACAGGAGGTGATCAAGTAGGTCTTTTTTGAATCGGAGCATACAATCATTTGGGATTCTGTCAACGCTTATTATGAAAAAAAATGTAACAATATGCAATCTTCGGTATCATATAGTTGCGAGAACTCAATAGTCGCGCCATGAAAGGATTTAGCCTATGCTCAGTTTACCGAGACACCAAACGCCGTATAGCTATTAGCTACTCGGCGTCTCAACATACCAAACGCCGTATAGCTACTCGGCGTCTGAACATAGCAGACGCCAAACGCCGTACAGACATTTGGCCGCCGCTCGGCGTTTGGCGTCTGGCATTTGGCCTCTGAGCGGGTTTAACCCCTACTCAACCCTGTAGTGACTCTTTGGTTTCGTGTCAGTACAATGAATATAAAGTGAAGCAAATCGGTTGAACTTTTCAGAAGTGCATTGATTTAGCAATGTTCAGTGTTCACGTTATCCTTGTGTCTAGTGACTTTCCTTCAGTTCATATTTGTGATGATGATATGTAGGCTATTACGATTCTTTTAAACTTTTAACACCTCAGCACTTCAATAACAGCGCTTGACAACCGGTACCGTATACCGGTACGGTATTATAAAAATTGTANGATNNTTATATATTGTNNTTGATTGNCAATCATGGTGCAGATTGTGTGTNCAANTGTAGAGAAACATTCNGTGAANATGATGGAAGAATTACATCGAATGAAGCAAGANAACGATCATTGTNATTTCANAATTCAAGTGGGAGATGATGTCTATTACACTCACANAAATGTATTGTCGGCTGGTTGTGCTTATTTCAAAGCNATGTTGAAACACGACACTAAAGAGAGTCGCGAAGGAAAAGTTGTTTTGAAAGAGGTCGATTCTCAGTGTGTGAAAAACTGCATCGATTTCATATATTCGGGCAAATTTGAGATTCTTGATGAGAAGATGAATGATCTTCTTCATGTCGCAATCATGTTGCAGTTGGAAGATGTGAAACAGGCGGTAGCTGATGTTTTGGAGGGATCAGTTAATAT
>ATSW01124429.1:0-10223 GCA_000444245.1 Botryllus schlosseri | reverse complement strand
AAATGGATGTGTCTGACAAGTGCACTTATGGCACCATGATCAAGTACGTGCATGCAAATTATTGTATTTCGGCAACGTTACGATAGCAAATGACGCAATATTCCGACATGCGTGTATTTAATGTCCTCCCTGTGCGCTTCGAATGTATCTACAACTTGTATGACAAGAAGGGCGTCTCGAAAACATGCCAAAGATTTATTGCCCTGCTCGCAATGAGGCCATAATAAGACTGAATGAAGTGATGAAATGGCATGAGAGTATCGATATGAACTGGACATTCTGTTGGCATTAATGAACGACTTGGTGGTACCAACTCCAAAATTACTTTCGACAGTCCCGAAAAACTGCTCCCCTCGATAGAATCTAGGGCTTAATGAAGTGAAATAGAGGAAATCCGGCACTATCAATCACTGCTCAGCAAGGACCAGTGAACCAAAGGTTGAAACGTGCCAAACAATGCCCGCAAGAAGTCGCGTTGAAGACAGCGGAGAAAAGAAACGACCAAGACGGCTGCAAAATCAAGAAAAGATACGCAGAAGAATCGTTTCATCAGCAAGGGAGTTGAAGAAATCGGGTTCGAAATAGATGCACAAGACAGAGTACCCAAGCGTACGATTGCCAAATATGTCCTGATGATGGAGGTCAGAGAGGGTGCCGACGAACAACGACATGAATCTATCTGCGGCATGATGACGAGACGCGTGAGTCATAACAGGACACTGATATTTTCACGTGATGGTTACTTTGATGTATTATTGTATAGTGACGCCATTTTGTTCAAGCGCTNCCTTTACTGTATCTTTGATCAATACCATCAGGTTGCTTTAAAATGGCGCTAACATTTTATGTCGTAGATATGTGTATGGGTTAGTGAACATTTANTNTGTGAATAATTGGTTGTTACTACAGTAATATNATAGCGANTACTATGCNTGTAGGCTNTAATTAGGCGTTATACACCGACCACGCCCTATATTAGTGTCGGGACCCTTCACCCTANCGGGATAGAAGNTTAGGATTAGAAATGGTTAGGGATTTCTNCAGAAACCCGTNAAAGGGNCNNTGGGTNTCTAACAGTGNTCNANTAAGNANCACCTTGTTAAGGGTAGTATCGCACGNGCATTTTAATCGGCNTATGANCATNTTAATNGGGTCGACGATGCGACGTCCTTAATGTTNGAACCTCCCNGAGTTANGCGTTATAACTAGCTACGCACCCTTAGAACTAAGCTAGGAACCTCTACCTTATTGGAGCATGTGTAGAGTTAANGATTCGTGGTAAATCAGATCNATTGTNTGTGAGACACGGTACATACGAATGAATAAAAAGCTTATATACACCGATACAAAGGAACNCAGAGATATAACAGATNGTGATTAAAACATTNGNTCGTGCATGACTATTGTGATTGAATGGTGTATCATGTAGCGATATGTCATGAATGGACTTTACGGCAGGAAAGGCCGTCACATGTGTTATATGTGTAAACCAACCTCGGAGCTGCTTTACGGCAGGACAGGCCGTCACATGCATTATATGTGTAAACAAACCTATGAGTTATTTTACGGCAGGAAAGGCCGTCACATTTTATATGTGTTAACAAACCCTGAAAGATACCACTTCGGCAGGAAAGGCCGTCGCATTGTTTATATGCGAAAACAAACCTTGGAGTATTTAAAATACATTTAATCGTGCATGAATATGAATAGGTTCAAGCTTTATCTTGTGTTATAATTGATGGATATTCTATGTGCCAATTTAACCGAGTTTTGCTTAGATACCTCATTCTGTCTGCATGGTTATTTAATTGGAGTATTTGGTTGTATTAAGGCTTATTTACACGTTATATAAGACTAGTTTAGAACTCTGGACCTAAGGGTCATTGACTGATGCTGAAAGACACGACTACTGCAACTACTGCTGCTTCAATCAACACCCACGGACGTCGTCTGGACAATACGGCGCAATAGAAGGTCAACTCCTCACCGCGAAATAATCCGAACCAAGTGTAGACGACTCGCATAACAATCGTTATCGGAGCTGCACTATAAAGACATTACTGGAGCCATCGGCGAGATTTTTCCGGTGAAAAAACAGTGACCTATTAATGTGCGCGAAGACGACCCTCGTGAGAATCGTGCTCGGAGTGACGGTAATCACTTCTGCTATATCTCTGCTAATAACGTTGGCGTCGGTCTACGTACACCTCGTGCCGGTATTCTTTCCTACTACAAACCCTGAAGGTCTCTCTAACGACGTCACTACAACGGCCGAAGCACTTACTGTCCCACGTAACGGATTTGCTGTGGCAATCGCCAACGAGACCGACCCAGTTATCTTCGGAAGGTATTCCGCACCTATAACGCGGGGGAGAGAGATCGAAAACAACGCAGCCACATCCGTGGGTAATCTACTTCGTAACGGTACTTCCCCTAGCCAATAAATGGTACGGGACCAAAATACAGACAGTCAAAAGTTGCATAAACTATGCGAAAAATGCTAAAATTATTCAAAAGGAAGAGTAAGTCGTCAAAGGCGGCAGGCGAGCTCGAGCAGGGCATCAAGCTACTGAAAGCCACGCAAAAACGCCACGAAGACGTCAGACAACAAGAAAGACAGTTGGCGAAAGACGTGGCTGATCAAACGAAGGTACTAAAAGAAGTCAAATCAACTCTGCCCGAGACAATGAAGGGGCTGGAAAAGGCCAAGAAAGAAGTCAGGCGAGCTCAAGCCGACCTCAAAGCAGTATGCGATGCCACTTCGAAGGTCAGCGGGAAAGTCTCCACTGAAGTTCTCAGTGAAATCCTGAAATCGGAATTTGAACTGGGCAAAGCCCATGCCCAAGTGGTTGGAGATAAACCACCGCCACCTTCTTCCCTGTCCGTAATGGCTATAGCACCTCCACCGGCGTATGATCCACCCGTTGGGCAATCGTCCAGGGCGACAGCGCCATTGCCCACGCTTACAGTTCAAAAGGGCCTGGATTGCCATACCGTGACGGCAGTCTACCCTACGTTGCCAGGTTCCAAGCCGCAGCCGCTATCAGATTCTCGTCCAGGAACGACTCCATGTTTTCCGGTTCAGTATGGGACACGCCCCGAACGACGAAGGGGGAACCTAGTCGATACACCCAGTCTATTCCAGCTGAGTGAGGCCGGAACTGATACCGATTCGGACGATGGCTACGCGCGCGCTAGAGAACGGCTCGGAGCATGGCTCGACGATCAACGAGCAGCCGAAGGAACCCGGACCAGGGCACAAGGTGCGGCCAGCACTCCAACAAGGCGCGTTGCCTTTCAAGAAGGGAGAACGAACCACCGACAAGGCGGAAGCGAAGAGCCTGAGGACTCGGGGGAAGATACTGACGCCCAATTGGACAGATTGGGTAGACAAATAGCGGAGGCACGGGAGGCCATTCGGGAGACCACGCGGACGCTTCAGCGAGACTCTGGTCGGCCCAACCCAAGCGAACCCGCAGAGGATATGTCAGGCATCTCTGAATACCTCAGATTACCTCGATACGCATCTACCCCAAGAGAAAGCGACGGTAGATCGAGACTTCCGCGAGAACGACCACGGAATGATGCCGTGAACCCAGTGTTAACTACGCCCGAAAGGTTCCAGTCGGAAAAGGAGATGCTACAGCTAATGATGGACCCTGGAGATATGCCACTTCTAAAGTGGATGGCTAATACGATGAGGCGTATACGACACGGCGAGGGCGACACCGATACAGATATAATCCTGGCCAATGCCATGCAGAAGAAGTTGCGAAGTGCGGGTCGCCTCAAACAAGCTAATCAGCTGGGGAATTTCTTCAACACCAACTCGGGAAATGCAAAATGGGTGTCGGTCATGAAATCATTGTCGCTATCCAACCCGCAAGGCTTGGTTAACAATGAAAAGGTCATCAACGACTTCCGGAGGAATTATCAGTGGGAAGACGAACCTCTTCCGCTGTTGAATAGCGCCCTAAAGCAACTAGAGATAGATATGGAAGCGGAAATCAACGAGAATCCGGATGGGCTGCGACTTTTCCGCAACCTAAGACAACGATTACCAGAAGCACTTAGACTGCTGATGCGGGGATGGGATAGCAGGTCCTGGCAAGAGGTGGCAGAGGATTTGCAGCTGTACTGGAATTCCGAGTTCTTGGATGAACAAGAGGTACGGCCCACCACTCGGGAGGCCAGAAAGACGCGTGAAACGATGTCGCCCCTACCGCCCGTACACATATATAATGTTCAGCCTGCAGGACCCATGATGCACAGTTATCCTACTCACGGGGGTGGAGATGGACGAATAAACACCCCTCCTCCACCGACTACACCACCACTTCCGATGGTGCAACCACCCTCACCCCAACAACCTCCGCACATGATCGGAGGGACACCTCCCATACCGCCGGGGAATATGTCGCCACGGCAGCCTGTCGGCGTCGGGCAAGCTTCGCAGCCACGACGTGGCCCTCCTCGCGGCGCAAAGACCAACCGTTTTCCTACCAATGTAATGAGTGGAAATGGGTTTGGCAGACAGGGCCCGGCTCCCAGGGCCAAACCTTCCCGAACACAAAATGGGCGCAACGCATCGAATGGACCGAACGTTCCACCAACACGGAACTCCAGATCTCCTCAGACAAGTCAGGGGCCAAGTACTTCGAACCGGAGACCTCGGATGATGAATACACAGGACTCTGGAGTCGGCGGGGACAGCCAGGAAATCACGCCGTCTAGCAGTCAGGAAGCCCTCCGCATCGCGGAGAGCCAAGGTGAGAGGTATAATTTTCTTGGGAACCCCAACATTTTCGCCCCTCTAGGCTTGTATCTGAACCCCCCTCAGGGGCAGTCCTTATCTGTATGTTATTATTGTAAGGCCCCGGGACACCAATCCCGTAACTGCGTGGCAAAATTCGTGCTTTGGCTAAATGAGGAGGTGATCGCCAAGGATGATACTTTAGGTTGGGTAGTTCGCAAACGAATACGACCGGTACCCCCACGCGTTAAGGAGTCCACAAAACGCAACTGGGAGCCTTTCCTTGCAAGGAATAACATATTGACGGTCCCGGACCTCGACCGATACCTTGCCACCCAAGGTTCTCCCTCTCTGACACAGAGAACTGCCTTGTGCGAGGCCTATTATGACTCTAGGCCAAAAAATAGAGATAGAACCCACTGGCATGATAGGGATCAGTGGGGTCCTCAGGGCCCACCTGTACAACCGAACCAGGGNAATAGCCAAGTGGCCTGGACGGAACCGCTATATCGNCGNCCTCCACGTCNCTATGACGCCTCGCANTGGACGGATGANGAACTNGAACAAGGNTTGAGACTCTCAAAAAACGACTGGGGGTGCTGATTGATNCGGTAAATCAGCTCCCAGATAANTTATTACCCCAACACGCAAANACTGTNCATAATGCTTCTCTACCCCTATTTACNTTTCTTGATACACCGGATAACCCACTACAGCCAGACTTTACGGANTTATTCGGCGGTCGGCTCTTGTATTTGGTTGACACCACAACGGAAACTAAATTCTTGGCCGACACGGGAAGCATCCCCAATTTAATAATGAAAAGTGTTGTTAAGACCAAATACCCACGAAGCTGGGAGGAGCGACAACCCNTAGACATGAAATTACGCGGCATAGGGGGCTCTTCCCACGTTGACTCCTTGGTAATAATTGATTTCGATGGACTACCGGTTCCATTTGCAACCGGGAAAGGAGTCCCTCTCAATATTATTGGGTTAAAATGGATTGATCAGGTACAACAATTACCGAACATAACGACTGAATTCAAAACTCCGTCTAATGCAAACGAAGAGTTGTCTTTAGTAACACTTCATGACGAGATCTCGTGCGATCGACGGGATGGAACCAGAGTCGGAAACAGTCCTTGCAACGCTGCTACCGACGATGGGTTGATGGAAGCTGCAAATCAGATAAGCGTCGAGTCGGCGCGCCGGTCATTATTGCCGGCCGTTGCCGCTGACGCAAGTGTCGAGATGGCAATCGCCACTGGCGCGGACGACGGGTTGGTAAATACCACTAACGTCGAGAAAAACCTACGGGAAACCCCTAGTGTCGAGACAGGAATCCCTGCTGGCACCATTAATGAAGACGTCGAGCGCGGAATCCCGGCTGACGTAAATAAGGACCTGCACGAGAAAACTGGTCCTGAAAGCTCTCGTGGATGCACTTGCCCGAATAACTGTAACAATTCGGCCCAAAGATGCAGGACGACAGCCACAGTTATGAGTAACTTCCCAAAAGGTTCAAACGAAGCAGCTATTGTCGGTCAACCGGACGTATGTCCAGGCGCGTCCGACAAGGAGTCTGGGGATTTTAAGATGCACGTCTCCCCAGAAACAGGGCCCCCGGCGGAGATTGAGTCCGTCGGCGTGACGGTAGGTGTGGGCACGCACCGAGTTCAGAGGTCAGATTGGATAGGTAGGGAATCCCCGCTGACAACGAAGAACCTCGCCCNCTCTCCACCAACACCAAAACCCCGTTTNTCACGTGATTCGCATCGGCCGATAATTGGCCCNGTTACCACGTACANCTTACAACAAGGTACCAGTCTTAGCGTTAAGACGGAACTCGAAAGTCTCTGTGCACAATCGGTAGCACTAGCGAAACTTCCATACAAACCTCCTGATCTAACGACCCCGGAAAATACCATCATTGCCGACGAAGTTTGGAAAGCCGTCTATNAGCCTTTCGCAGCTGAACTAGAGGACCTGCGTGGCCACNTACGAGCCCCTCAAGCCATGAAGTATAAGTGTGACATAGAACTCAANGATCCCTCGACTAAGCCTTTTGTTTCTGGACCTTATAATCTGAAAGGGGAGGGCCAGGCGAAGGCGTTAAAAGAAGCAGTGGACAACTTCTTGGACCTGGGAATAATCGAGCAAGGATTTGCNGAGTGGAAACTGGCCATCTTTGTCGTCCCACAAAAAATGAATGAAAGACANAAGCAGGAGGACGGGTGGAAGCAATCATGGAGAGTCGTACAGAATCTCCAGCCCCTGAACGCTGCTATAAAGTCAATCGAAGTCCCTCCACCCTTAGTACCAGATGTAAAACAACTCGCCCAGGGAAGAGAAGTGCTCTCCCTGCTGGATTTGAAGAAAGCCTATTTCCACATGGATATCACGGAAAGATCCAAGCAATATGTGGGAATAGCCATCAAAGGAATGCACGTAAGATGGCGCAAGATGGTGATGGGATTGAAGACCGCAGTTGCCCTTTGGAGCGCTAACATGCAAGAATGCGTGGTGAAACCCATCACGGAAAAGTATCGCCAACACATGAAGCAAAATGGCCGATCGGATGAGGAGAATGCGACGCCTATGGAGGCCTACATAGACGACATTTTCCTTAGCACAAAAACGGTAGANGACCATTTGCTNCTNCTNCNGCTGGTATTTGAACAGCTTGCTAAAATGAAATTGACGCTCAGCATCAATAAATGCTTTATTGGGAAACGGAGAGTAAATCTCCTAGGAGCGACCTTGACGGGAAAAGAAATCGAGGTCCAGCCTGAGAGAATAAGGGCTCTGCGGGAGCTTTCGCCACCCCGAAATATATACGAATTACGAGGATGGATTGGCGCTNTGCGCTACATCTCGGAGCACATCCCAGAGTTAAGCTTGAAGTTGGCAAAATTTGATGCGCTAACGGGAAAAGTCCCAGCGACTCGAGGTAAAATGACACCGGTGCTTTGGACCGAAGAATTATTGCANGACTACAAAANAGCTCAAGCNNCACTCGACAGTNCCAAGGTANTGTATCATCTGGATCCAGGACTTCCNATTTTTGTGGAAACTGACGCATCAGATGTAGGGTTTGGCTCCGTAATTTTTCAAACGGATGTGGGGGAAAAACCCCCTTTCAAAGAGGTGTATCCGATCGCTTACTACAGTCAAAAGTGGGTAACTCCGACGGCGAAAGCCTATGACCCATGCACCAAAGAGCTTAAAGCCCTGAAGGATTCAGTGGAGAAATGGCAGTCGATGCTGCGCGCCTTACCCTTCACTATAATTACTGACAACATGGGAGTTTTTGGACTCCTGAAAAGAATGACAGATGAGGCAAAAAACCCGAGTCCAAAGCCATTGATTCAAAGGTGGCTAAATCATCTCTCCGGATTTCAGATAAGGGAGGTAATTCATTTAAGCACGTTACAAGTGTTCACGTCAGATGGATTGTCCCGATCCTATTGGATGGAAATGGCTGCTAGAGATGATGACCCTCATGTCTGGGTCACCCTCCCGGGACACAAAGAATCTCAACAAGAGAAAATACACCGAACTCTGATGTTCCACTGTCGACACGAGTATTGCGCAAACTCTGTCAATGGATACCACCCCTGGGAGGAAGTTCGCGGAATAATCAGAGACAAGCTGCGACAAGACCTCGGGATAACTGAGATCGAAGGTATCATGGCCAGTTGCGACAGGGCAGTGATGTCTAGTGAAGGCCTGGCTGCAGCGCACGGGCACACCAAAGGGATGCCACCCCCATACGAAGAGTACCTAGGCGATGACATGCTGTATCACATAACGACGGACGAAGGTGCCCGTCAAATCATTGNTACCCAACTACACAGAANGAACCGACGGTTCATCCATTTGAGTAAGATTAAAACAACAAAGGCACGTGGGCGTAGANCGGTTCTGAGNATGAGGGCGAACGACCTCAGGNGGATAGGTCTACGACTCTTACAGTCGCATAATCACGAGGTAGTATTGTGCGAAGGACCAATACCTGTCAGAGNATATACTGATGGAGAACCTGGCCTAGGATGCGGGGTGACGCAGCCGTCGAGATTTAACTGCTGTAAAGTGATCGATCGTTAAAGGGACTTGTACTTTTTTTATTTTACTTTTCAGACTCCTTCGTCGAGGATTACAATGTGCTGCGATTGGTGGAAATGGGAGCCTTACCCCATACACGCGATTGCATCCCTTTTTTAAGAAGNCGGGGTCTACTGAGAAAACAAATGACTTGCAGAAAATGTTCNAGTTTGATGAAAGAAGAACGNACTACCGCGAGAATTTCGGATGGATGGAGATGGAGGTGCTCATCTTGTAGGACCACTGCTACTATCCGCAAGTACTCATTTTTTTCAAAGAGCAAACTTGGATTGCCCCAGCTGCTAGTATTAAGTTATTTTTGGGCCCAAGACTCTCTACAAATTCAAATGGCCCATGAGGCCGAGATCAGCGCACGTACGACGGTNGAATGGTCTGGACAACTGCGCAAGNTNTGCTCTGCTTACATACAAAGACGTAAACGGAAATTAGGCGGGGTTGGCCGAACTGTAATCCTGGACGAAACCCACTTGGCCAAACGGAAACGGGCAGCTGGTAGCGGTCAACAAGCAGTGAAGGCTGTCTGGGCTTTCGGTGGTCTGGACCGGGGTACCGGTGAAATGTTCGTGGAAATCACTTCTGACCGCACAGCAGACGTTCTGAAAAGACTTATAATTAAAAATGTGGCCCGGGGTTCGACCATTCTGACGGATGGCTATCCGTCGTATAAGGGCATTGAAAGTTGGGGACAGGGATATAAACATGGATCTGTGGACCACGCCACCACGTTCAAATCTGCCCAAGGCGTTCATACCAATGATTTGGAGGCATGTTGGGGCTCGCTGAAATATCATTTACACAGATCGAGGGGTCTAGCACGCCATTTACTAGCCGATTACGTGGGGGAGTGGCTTTGGAAGAGAAGATACCCCCGTAAAAAGAGGTTTGGGGCTCTGTTGAGAACGATATCGCTTGATCCGCGGTATTGCAATGACGACCCTAGTGATCAGATCCCTGACGCGCAAGGTGATTCTCATTAAAGCCCAGAGAAGCCTTTAGCAACAAAGAAAGGAAGTTAACAACAAACCGGACAATGTATGTTTCTATTTTTTTGCAGACAATAATTAAATCATATTCAATATAAAATAGTAAGCCTATGCATTGGGGACCGACGCCTATACCACCTCAATGGACTACGCTATTTATATTCTGCCTGTCGTTATTGGTTTCGGTTGCACATCTGATTGCTTGTTGTCTGAGGCGGCGGACTTCGTGCCAAGATCCAGAGATACTGTAGCTAACAGGGCCCGAACCTTTACTCAGGGTACCCTGGGTGAATTCAACGGCTCACTACCTGACGACTGGGTTCGGCTGAATGATACGCAATGGGAAACCTACGACCTAAT
>ATSW01124421.1:0-10518 GCA_000444245.1 Botryllus schlosseri | reverse complement strand
TAATTAATTACATTCAATTACAATTACAAATTACAATTGATCCAACTCTGGTTGAAAATAAGACAAAATAAGGACGTAAGTCAAAAATAAGGACAGTTGAGTTTTCTAAGACGTGGACCTTCAAAATAGGGATAAATCTGAGAAATAAGGACGGTATGGCAACCCTGTGTATAGGGCTGGGCAAAATCGAGTACCTGAGTGATTCGATTCTGAATCACGTGTTATGCTTCGAGTCGAGTCGAGTAATCGAGTATCCCACATTATGACGTCATAACAAGACGTAACATGTCATAGTTCAAATATGTACCTTTTATGCCAACGCAAAGAACATAATGCATGCTATTCATCACATTGAATATACCTTGGTATTTTTTCGACCATACTGATTTCATTGCACTGGGTGACAATGTTGTGAGATGGTCATGAGTACGGAAATGTGGTACATATCCAGTAGCGTTCGTAGCTTTGTACTATATGTTTCGTATGCTATGATACTGCCAATCCAGGTGTCAAGGCCTCAACAGAGAAAATTAGTATCGAAACTATTAATCTCGTTGATAAATTAAGTTTCCCTGGCGAGGAGCATATAATTTCAGTACTCGAAAAAATCGTATTTTTACTATTCGACTCGAATCATTAAAATTAATACTCGAATCAGATTCGCGTACTCGAATCATTGTGCCCAGCCCTATATATGTATTTTGGTTGGATGAAAATAAAGACTCTCTCTCTCTCTCTCTATCTGAATAAAGTCTGTCGCCATTCGCCACACGACTCATCAATCTCCCAAAAATCGGTAAATCCAATCCAAACCCTAATCCGCTCAAAAAAAATCTAATCCATATCTCAAAAAAGTTCACAAATCCGTTTTTTAAATCCTAATCCTAATTCATGCTCATCTCTGCTAACCCCCTACGTTATCTATTGCAACCACATTCCTAAATAACATCTATTATTGTTGGAAGCAGGCTGTAATCAGACCAGTTAACCCTCGCCAGAGTCACACATCACACCCGGTCCGACACCATTAAATTTCTTTGTTAGTTTATTATTTCCATATGATGATGTGATTTTTTTTTTTGGTGCGAAGGATCAATAAATATCTACCTTTCCTCGATGGTACAGCCGAAAATAAACATGCTGCCAATAAATTATCTGGCAACAATTTTTTTGACCTCAGTACATGCATTGCTATTTACTGAAGGAAAGCTTATGCTGGGTTCGTTTTTCATCGTCTAGTTTAACATATCGAATGCTTGGAAACAGTGTTCAACAAAAGAGTTGATTAAAATGGTAAAGACAATAGCTTTGATACTGTTTCGCTCCGCTTAGGCCTGCAGTTACGTGGGGCAAATTTTCACAACGTGGTAAATTATCTGGCAAGACGTTTTTTGACATGGATCAAGTCGAAGACGCTAACTCACACGGCACACACGCTTGTGGCTTGTTCATTTGAAGCGGCGGTTTCGTGAGAGGCGGTTGTCGTATTGAGTCGAGTTGCGTACTTCAGCAAGCGAAGACCACGTTTTGTTAATGTAACTTCATTTTAGATAGCGGTCTGGCTTTAATCAATATTTACCTTGTTGGACTAGCAAGCTAACAGCATTGAATCAGGCCCGTACAGTTCTTATACACCTCTATGACGCTCAAGTGAGACAATGTGTAATAACGTTGGACGGATTGCTGTTGTAGAATTGCAGAGGTAAAAAGCACAAATAAATATATAAACGGAGGTCATGGCAGCTGTTGTGTATCTGTCTTCAGCCGAATACCTAACATGCAGACAAGTGATTGTAAGCGAAAGTCCGTTATTACTCGGATGACGCGATCCTAAATCGGAACAAGAACACAGTACACACATTATTAGGACTACGTAAGTACGTATATCACATCCTTTCCACCCCAAAATGTCGTTATACGTAATCCTACAAGTATTTGGGTCGCCTTCGATCTTCGCGGTATGGGTTTCGGTGTAGCAGGTGCACTGGTTGCTTCATCAGCAACCACGAAAGGTGCTACATCGTTGACGCAAGACGATTGTGGCGACGTCGATGTCTTCTCGGGTGTAGTCTTTTCTACCACAAGTTCCAGCTGAAGTCCTACTTCGGTTTTAATAATTCCGCAGGTGTCTACGGTTTATTTTGATAAGAATACCGGATTCAAGTCCAGTAAGGCATCTTCGTTCATCGGCGGTACACATACCAAAATTGGAACGATACAGAGAAGATTAGCATGGCCCATGCGCAAAGGATACCTGTGAATGTTCTCTGTTGGGTTGGTAATTTTGCTTGACTGCACACGCGACCATGGACTTGAAAACGATCACGTCACGTCACGACTCTGGAGACACAACTATAAGATCTAGTAATGAATGACCAGAGATGGTCAGTAATTAAGTACTTCTACTTAAAATAGGTTTTGCTCATTTACGCTACTTCAAGTTTTCAAGTTTTCAAACTACTTCTGCTTGAGTAGCAACAATGAATACGTTGACCACCTCTGGTCGCGACCATGTAGCGAACTCGGCTTCAGGAATCCTCCCATCCAGGTTGCGGTACGTCGATCCGACCGTTGATTGTGTAGCAGTCCGAATCTTCGAATTACAAAACTATCAAATAAAATAGTTGCGGATTACTGCACAACAAAGCCGGATCGTCCTTTTTCTTCGCATGTGCGCCGTACCCTTAGTTCTTCAGTGTCTTCAGTCAAACTGCATGACTCGCGGTAGCGGTTGACCATGAAGAGACGAGAGGATCATTCGTATTTCTTCGGACGCTGACCATAACCTTTCTCCTACAGTGCTTCCAGCCAAAGCGCATGACTGACGGTAGCGGTGGCCAGGCAGAGCGAATTGCCATAATAAGTCTTGTGTGCGTCAGCCGTCTTCATCTTTTTGCATTGACTGCAGATCGATGGTCCCGCTCTTGGCTTATACTTTCAGCGACATGCCGCGCCAGTCGCTTCTTCCTCAGCCCGTCTCTTCCTGTAGTATTGCGTGCTCGCAGGCACGGGGAATTCTGTTGGGTTGGTAACGGAGCGAAATTTGGCAGTAGCAGTTGTATTGCGCGGCAAAACGTAAATATACTTCTGGACAAGATGCACAAGTAGTCATTCAACGATCCCGCCGTTCGATGAGCGTCAGAAAATGCATGAAGGCGAGAATCCATGTGGTTTGTAGAACCTGGGAAATGATAGCTTTTCGAGCTCTGAAAGCGACTTGACCTGCCCGTTTGGTCGATGTCGCTTAATCGTCGATCGGTGTGTCCCAATCTAGAACGACACGAGAAACTTCCTGTAAAAGAAATCTTGCAGGTAACAGGAACGGGCTCAGGTATCCGAATGGAGTTTATATCTGAGCGGTTTGACTTGCAATGCCTCCGTGGGTAAAAGGCGTAGATTTGATGTTAGTGCGGGCACGGAGTGCGTCTTCATTTATGTTCCAGAATGAATTCGTGAAGTTGAGATCAACCATATTGGAAGAGCGGGGTGTTCCGGGGGGCCGTAACATAATCTCGGTTCTACCACTGGCTAATTTCGTTAGATTGAAGCGTTTGCAGTTCGTCGACGATCTTGATAGAGTTCTCGAGATCATCATCATTTCGGCTAGGTCCGCCTGATGAAGTGTTCAGTATTAGTCCCACCAACACTGTCTTTACCTATAAGAAAGTACAGATTAGTACGCGCCTGCATCTTTGTTGGCAGTGGTATTTTTTCTCACAATTTGTTCAAATACTCGTGGATCATTTTTTACAAGCTGATCCAACTTTTTGAGTTCCTCGCCTTCTAGAACTGGAAGGAGTTATGTAAGCAGAGACACTTTCCAGTGTAGCATACACAATGTCTTCACTTGTAAGAAAACGGAGAACGCAACCTCACATTCGTGACTGTAGCCGGTTAAGCCCAGCCGACGGCAAATATTCGTAAACGAAATGTTCGGCCGGAACGTACGTCTGATATTTGTTGTGAAGTTGGCATACCGCGACCACTTCGGTCACCGTAATATGCTTCATGAACGGGGATTGTCTTCAAGCGCGTCGTCGTGATTTCTGTTATGAGTCGAAGGAAGCACTCTAAATGGTCAATTAAAATCAGGATGTTGAGGGACAAGCATGCGCATGGCATGAACACGATAACTTATGTCCTGTCGAACAGCTGGTTGAGTTGGTTTGACAAGTCGCTCGGTTCGGACAGCAACGGGAAACTAGCCTAGTTAAATGCAAAAGAATGTCATGTACGATCGTGAGATGTCAATTTCGCCACGCTCATTTATCAACGACACACTGCGTCCCTGCAACCCGGTATCTGATGCCTCGCTGTTGTTTGAGTCCCGGGCGTTCATAGCGATCGGCGATACATCACTATATTACGCGAGCTGAACAAATTTTGGTGTGTTACACAGACGGCTATCCTACGCCCTGTTCGGATTGACCGCGGTATAGTCTTATCGGGGAGACGTTTTTTCAAAGTCGACAATTCAACTTTCCTCGTTCGTGAAATGTTATTACGAAAGGACTGCATTTAGGTTCCGAAGTGAAAAAGTATCTGGTTAAACAACCTCATGGCGAACGCGCGGCCGGATCACTGCAGTGCGTTGTTGAAACCCAAGGTAAGGGAGTACTTAACATCCGACCAACGCGAAAACCATGGCCTGGCGGCTATGCGCGCAGACAAATTACCCGTCGAGCCACCTCGTTATCAATACGAGTACACTTTCGGGGTGCTCCGGTGGTCCTGGTTGCAATGGCGGACTTCCGCCACGTGAAACAGCTCCAGTCATGGCGACAATCGCAGCATTCGAAAATCTATTGTTACACCACTACAAATTCCGATTGCGATACCAGTTATTATGTGGGCGTATGTCTGTCTGATATCTGTCGAAGTTAGCTTCGACTTTCCCCGGCGTTGTGAATTGCGGGGAATCGGTCGCTTTCCGAACAGTTCTGCAGTTATCAGTTTAGAGAAGTCATTGCCTTAAACAATCGCGCACGTGTTGCAATCAAAGTTAAATTGACTATTTGTTTATACGCACACCTGATTGCGCCAGGTTTTCGGGCTGCACCGGAGTCGATTGACGGGGTCCGTCGGTCGCTTGTACAGGTGATTCGTCGACGATGACACGCGTTGTCACATCAGCCCGCGACACATCACCAGGCTCCGCTACCTGTAAACAACAAGGGAAACAGCAAGTGACGGAATATCAGCGGTTCTACACTTTGTCTGCAGCGACTCCCTCCCAAACGGGCGATTAATAATCGAAAATAAGCAGAGAGATCAGGGCAAAACGGGGGGCGCTGGTTCAGGGGCAGTATGAGGGAGCCGGTAAATAAAATGGTCCAGCAGTGGATGGTGCCGTAAGTACATAATGGCTACATAACGGAAAAAAAGTTCTATATGTCACTGAGCAGTCGTTGCAAAGTCATATTCGTCAAATCTGTCAAATTACAACTTAATCGTTTCGGTGGTCACCAAATCTCAAAAGGCGGCGTCTCTGTGAATGAAGTGGTTTATTTGAATTAACGTAAAAATCATTTGGCCAACTTTCGGATGGTCAATACCCCATTGAAACACTTCCGTAACGCTACCTACTTCGACTTCTTCCTATCTCTTTACTGTATCGCATTTTGATAGTGTTTTGAAATGATGTAAACATTATTAACTAAACCGATACTCACACCGATGGCGCTGTTCCGACTAATTATTTTGAAATACGTATTTAATAGCGCAGCGCAATGCGTGTCCAAATGGATGAAGCATTGCGCTGTACAAGTTTAGCGACCGACGCCATTTGAACATTGAAAATGCTTTAAAGCTTTTCGTCACAAATGCTCAACAGAATTGGTTATGTTGCCTGATCAAAGCTAGAGGACCGATAACATCGTAGATTAAACGGTAAGTACAAGCAAAGCGTAACAACATTTCACAAAACAGAAACCTCTTAAAATTACCTAGGTATCTTTAAATTATATTGAGGGCATTTTGCTCCAATTAACTCAAATTACACCAGTACAATTATTTACTTGTCCAAGTCTGGCAGTATCTGTACCCCCCACGATACATTTTTAACCGCTCGGTGACAGACGGACGTGAGGAGAGCTACGCTCGGTTGGGATCAACGACATACTACAGCTTTAGGGCCTTGGATCAGTTAAAGGAAGTGCGACGACTACGCCGCGCTGCATGACCGTGACAAATGTGGATGACCAACCTTGAGGTCGTGTCGAACAGCCTTCGTCTTCCCTAATAGCACGCTTCTGCCCACGTTCGCGCTGTTGAATAACGACAGGCGAATCGTTACGGTGCAAGTATATAAATTAAAAATGGAACGGCAACGACCCATTTTGCAGCGTCGCTCCGCTTCGCTGAGTCTAAAGTGGAGAATTGTTTTGCTTAAGCGACTGTAGGATTTCTGGCAATCCAAAAGCTATCTTACGGAGCGCAGAAATTACTGAATCTGGTCTTGATCGAAAGCTACTGTTCACCGATTCCGAATTCTTGATCGAAAGCTACTGTTCACCGATTCCGAAAATATATATTAAAATAATGATCAGTAACTGATCCCCTTAGAATCTGTCCTACAAGTCTGAAATATCGGCATTGTTCAGAACAATCGGGTAACCAACAACACAATGGCCATAACAATGAGCCGTTGCGACTCTCCAATTCTTCGAACAATGCCGAATCAATAATTTCTGCGCTCGAGCAGGTAGCTTTTGGATTGCCAGAAATCCTACAGTCGCGTACGCAAAACAATTCCCCACTCCAGCCGCGGCTAAATGGCACGAATATGCATAATAGGTCGTTGCCGTTCCACGTTAATCTATATAGTGCAAGCAACTCGCTCAATAATTGGGACTCACATTTGGCGGGGATGCACCTGGTGGCGTAGCAGCAATGAAGTCGCCTGTTGATGCGTTATGCTGTAGTGCTGCCTGCATGTTCAGGGCGGCTCGCTCCGCTGTCGCTATAATGTCGACAGTCTGTTAATAAGGAGTATAAAGTCCTGTGCCGCAATAGCAAATTGTCGATGTCTCACCAACGAGTCGTCAAATGCGTCTAATCCTGAATCCCGTCTAATCCCGAACGTGGGTTCCGACGACTACATTATTGTTCGCGTCGGCTCAGCTCGGTTCAGCCGTTTGCGGGCGAAGCGAGCTCGTTGCCGACCGCCCTCCGGTCATCAAAGACCGCGGCGGCTTCAAGACACAGGTCGTCTGCATCGGCGTCATCCTGTATACGTTCACATTTTCATGATTGATACCGGACGTACGTGGCCGGCAAAGACAGACGGACCTTCGCTGGTAATTCCCCACTGCACCGACGGATCTGATGAAATTCAGGATCTACTCCGTTCTACCTACGGCTTGAGATTCCCTATTTCTTACACTGGACAAACACTAGTCCAACACACACAGCAGAGTATATTACAGCGGACCTGTCCATACAGCGAGCGACGTATCGTACTACCACGAGGTAACCCAGAATCAAACCAATTATACCCAAGTATCAAAAACATTAACTCGAGCGTACACGAGAAACCAGAACACTTTCAATATGAGTCATTCACACTCCCGCAAGGAGACCAGTGGTTAGTTAGCTAACAAAGTTCCAGAATATTTCAAACACTAGTACAGTATACAACGAATACACAATATATACAACAGTTTAACAATGTCTCATGTAACATGAAAATCATCATTTTCAACACTCCTTCTCTTGAGACTGTTTTAAATGTTCAACACTTCTCTTGAGACTGTTTTAAATGTTCAACACTTCTCTTGAGACTGTTTTAAATGTTCAACACAGCAGCAGAGACATTTTTAAATGTTCAACACAACAGCAATGACCTGACACCAATATTAACTCTCAAGTAACAGCAGGTTGTCGACGTGACGGCTTTGTCAAAATGTCGGCAAATTCACCATAAGTTGTCGCGTAACGAACTTCAATTCCATCTGCATCGACAGGAGATTTAACCAACTCGCACACTTTTAAATCACACATTGATTTCATTTCTTTTGATGCAGCTTTTCCCAATAAATCAGAATGCTCAGAGTTCAATACATTTTCCAGACTTTTTGACTCTGCCAAGCGCACACCAGTAGCAGGTACTGCATGCGACAACAATGAGACTGAAGGTTCAACTTCAACTTGTTCTACAGTCTGTCGCAAACTTTCATTGCATGTAAGTCTCGGAGGCGGCTGACCATCAGTCAAACGTGCAGACCTCCGCAATTCTGCAATTTCTTCTTCGTTTCCACTTCTTTCATCATCACGTAATTCCTGATCGTCATCCATTCCAGGATAGATGAAACTCGACGCAGGCAATTCAGGCTGGGATTCAGCCACTTCTCCTTCTTGACCAAGTCGTGTTTCATCGACACGAACATGACGTTGTACAATCACTTCTCGTCCAACGTGGCCAATACGACGAGGCCACAACTCAGCTGAAACGTCTCCAGCCAGACAATTTTCAGTAACATTCACAAATTCCCCAACAGTATCAAGCAGCAAAACATCCGCTTTATCGCCATTGTTACACTTCGTGTCGACCATTGACAATTCGGAAGACACACCTTCTGAACCACGCGTGATTTGAGAGTCATCGGCTGACGCTGCATCACCGACTTCACTTTTCAATGTCATAACACATGGTTTATCAAGTTCGTTCGCATTATTATCAACTTCAAGACAACGACGCTCCCTTTCGACGGGGCGTGACAAAGGCTCCCACACGTCTTTTTCAGTACAAGGACGACAATTCAGCACATACACATTGTTCACAATATTGCCCGTAGCAACATTGTGCCCAGCAACTCTATCAAAAATCCGAATACCATCCGAATTAAAAGCGACTGCATATTTCGGATTGGCAACAGCAGCTGTCACGGAAAACAGTGTTGTCGACAAGTCGGGAACATAAAGTGCGTTTTGTAAATCGGCAATACCAATTCTCTTTCCATTTTCACACATGTCCATCTGAAGGGTCCCAATGCCCTCAGCATAGATGACTTTACCATCACCCAATTCGATTTCCGCACGAAAAGGTCTCATTTCAATAAACATATCAGGATTGCAACTCATATGACTGGTTGCACCACTATCACAGATAACAGACAGTCTGTGTCGAGACAGGAAAACAGACGTAAGCATCAGATATTGCTTACTCATGCGAAGCGAAAACGTTCGCTATTACCACGATGCGGCATACCCAGATTTCTACTTTCCACGTGTAACACAGCAGACGAATAAAACAGCGAATGTCTCTCTCCTACACGATTCGATTTATTTTCTCGAGAATTATCACTTCCACAATCAGCATAATGAGCAGTCCGACGCTCAAAACGTCCTCTGCCTTCACCAGATACACTTCCACGCCCGTAACCACGAGGCTCGAATTCCCGATAACGTGGATTAACATCACTTTCCAGATCCCAACACATGGACCTCTTATGACCAACTCTACAACAATGATCACACGTACCAGTAAATTTCGGCTTTACGTACTCCCCCTTTGCCTGGTAGGCTTGAACACTTTGCGGTGGAGAAACCGAAATCACTGTTTGCACTCTCAACAGCAAATCTTCCAACGAATAATGCGGTTTACTTTGCATTTCGTTCACAAGATACGAACGCGTCACTTCAAAACTGTACGGCAAATGCTTTATCACTTCGAAAACCTGANCCACTANCNGCATGACCCATACAAGCCATTCTTTGAAACAGCAATTGACATTCTTGAATCTTNTCAATAATATTCGTATCCGNAAAAGTCGGCATCATTTCAATCTGCCGTTTNAGTGATAGAAACATCATCGAATTCTTCGGCTCAAACTTCTTCTCCAGATCCTCCCATATTTTCTTCGGATCGNTATGATGGTCTTCCGGTACAGCCGGCAANACGGAACCNTCAAGGCTACGCAATAATATACCAGCGGCCTTAGTCTTCTTAGACCTGGATGCATTNTNTANGTCTCCTTCTGCAACATATTCCCATAAATCGTTGGCCATTAATTCNCCTTTAACTTGTATCTTCCACGTAGGCCAATTACTGATCCTACCNCACTTCAACTTNTCCATATTGTTAGCAGATGACATCGTTGCTGTTGAGCAGATTAGCAAGGGCGCATAACCTTTGATGAAATTCAGGATCTACTCCGTTCTACCTNCGGCTTGAGATTCNCTATTNCTTACACTNGACANACANCAGNCCAACACACNCAGCAGAGTATATTACAGCGGACCTGTTCAGTGTTCATACAGCGAGCGACGTATCGTACTACCACGAGGTAANCCAGAATCAAACCAATTATACCCGAGTATCAAAAACATTAACTCGAGCGTACACGAGAAACCAGAACACTTTCAATATGAGTCATTCACACTCCCGCAAGGAGACCAGTGGTTAGCTAACAAAGTTCCAGAATATTCCAAACACTAGTACAGTATACAACGAATACACAATATATACAACAGTTTAACAATGTCTCATGTAACATGAAAATCATCATTTTCAACAAT
>ATSW01124404.1:0-12183 GCA_000444245.1 Botryllus schlosseri | reverse complement strand
TCTCAGTACCGTGTCATGATAGTAATTGCGTATATAATGAAAGATGTCGCGGGCCACAAAATGAATGTCTGCGGGCCACATGCGGCCCGCGGGCCGCTGGTTGATAACCCCTGTCATAAAGTACTGTTCATGTCACACGCAGAATACTATTTCTGAGCCTAAATGCCAGTCCGCACCAGCAGGTCTCACATCCGATGGTTTTCAACCTTATGGTCGCGATTCCATTTCCAATTTGCAAATGTTTCGTGGCCCAGCACCTTTGCCCAGACTTAGTGACGGCTTATTTTGGAAGTTGAATACGTTCAACATCTTCGCGAATCCCAGAATAAAGGCAAGCGACCAACAGGTTTAGAACCACTATCTTTGACTAAAGCATCTAAATGGCCTTAACTGACTCTAGGAATATACCGTTCTCCTATAATAGCGATTACAATTAGACTTTTTTCCCGTACATGATGGGTATTTGCGGTGGTCCCCATATTAAAATCAACGAACGCGCCACTAAAATCGCGCGCTACGCGAAGAAAAATTTCTTAAGTGCAATAAATCTATCCAAAAATATTATATTTTATGTTGCTTTACGAAAAAACTTTGATCCTATTTCAATCCTTCAACATTCCGGACATTTAGGCATATTGTAAAATTTCCTCCTGGACGCCAGTTTAAACAGTGAAATTCCGGACATGTCCGGGAAATTCCGGACGTATGGCAGCCCTATTCTAGTTTTACTTGCGGATTTTTAAAAATGCGTAGTTTTATAGCTTTAGTTCTAGTTGCACATTTGAAAAAAGTATTAGTTGCCGAACAACTAGAAATCACGTATCGTCGTTTTTCATGAGTCGAGATGTTCTGTTGAATAATATTTGTGCAGCAACTGCTCACTCAGAGTCCTCGCTACTGGTAGGGACGTAGCCAGCGGGTGGATTTTAGGGTCGAGATCGCTCCCATTTCAAACACGAATCGCCATCTTTTTGAAACGTCGATTATTATATGTCTGATATTTCCGATAAAATAATTTTATTGCGTTGTCTGGGAGAATAATATTCAATTCCGTACGCGGTTCTTGACATTTAGTGACTTGGAAACCTCTACGCCAGAGGTTAGCAATTATTTTTCTGAGAATGAGAAGCAGGAAATACGTTGGCGGGCTATGTCAAAGGTTTGCACGTCTGCGGTGTATTAGGCCTACTTTCTAATCATTTCTAAATTGAAACCACTGAATTACGCTGCTAACACAAGCTTCTGAGATGGATGTGGTACGATTAGGCCAGTGGTTCTCAACCTTTTTGCCTTCGCGGACCCCTTTTGCACCGTGTCAGACCCCGTGGACCCCTTGAAGTTTTAGTTCAAATTTAGTTCAATTATTGTGCAATCGTCATCTACCTTGTTCAAATATCAACTCAAGGCAAGTGATAAACAGCAACAAAATGACCGTTCTTGAAAATATAACATCATTCTATATGTAGAGATATGAATAGACTCGTATTATTTCAAAGGGACTTCTTCAGCTGTATTTCCTATTTCTTGAAATATGTAGTCGTATCTTGAAAATTCACGCCTTCGATTTTATACGAACAAGCGCCGAAAAAATCCATTTCCACAAATGTAGCTGGTGGCGAACGCTTCCGACGATACCTTTGAGCACGATCGCGACATATATGGCACCAACATTGAGAAACAGATTTTTCAATAAAGTTATCACTTCCATACTGTAGTCATTTCTATATAGCAGCTCATCTTCAATATATTCTGAAATAGTGGCTATGTATATCACAGAAGAAAATGGATTCCGTGATGAGGTATTAATCCATTTTTTGATACAGATTATTAAAAAAAAAGTATTTTCAACAAACCTTAACAAAACATCTATAAACAGCAATTTGTCTGCATGAGTAGTCTATTAGGAATTTGCCAATTAAAATGAGTTTACACCTGGGGTGTCAAACATACGGCCCGACAGATGATTTTATCCGGCCCGCGAAGCCATTCCGAGTAGATTGAAAAATACTTACATTATCCAGCACATTTGTCACTAATGTTGATTTGTTTTGAAGAAAATACTTCCGTTAAATATTCCTTCAATACAGCAAATGTCGAGTATTTTCGTAGGCCACATCATAATGACCTGACTATACGGTGTTTTGATCTCACACTTGCTACCACTAGGAACAAATCGGTGACATTTATCCCCAATTTCGGAAA
The DNA here is from genome assembly GCA_000444245.1 of Botryllus schlosseri. Lineage (NCBI taxonomy): Eukaryota > Metazoa > Chordata > Ascidiacea > Stolidobranchia > Styelidae > Botryllus > Botryllus schlosseri. The sequence goes on along the minus strand of ATSW01124404.1, from coordinate 9,981 downwards.
GGCAAAAAAGTGCAGCTGAGTTTTATGGGAAAATGTGCTAAAAAGTAGTTGTATTCACAGAAGCGAAAACGACAATGCTGGGCTGTTATGTGAACTTTATATGGATGATATACTATTCACACAAAAATATAGATCAAATATCAGTGCACGGTCGGCGGTCGCGCTGATCGTGATTTAATAAGAATACAACAAATTCCAAAGTCCGCGTTTACAGTTTAAACTCCTGTATTTTTCACAACACATACACACGGCTAACGCCAGATTACGAATTAAGCAAAGGGATCATAGAAATAAGTAATCTTGTAGCGTCGTTACCGCCACTGTGTTAGCAGCGGTCCATGAGTGTATTCAACCAGATAATCATCATCGTCAATTCCAATGGTCGCGAATAAAGGTGTTGCAATACTTGCTAGAATAAAACCCAGGCTATGATCCGTGATACAATTGTACTATACTATTATCTATATATGCTTGATACTAAAGCATTCAAGTGAAAAGCTAAGCGTGCGGCCCGCGAGCATTTGGAAGGTTTGAATCCGTCCCGCGACGTAATTTTAGTTTTACACCCCTTGTTTAGACAGTAGGATATTTAATCCTATACCGCCATTCTATTGATGTGGTTACTGAAGCATTAGCAGTTTGAAGCGAAGCTTCATCGTGATTTCACTAATTCAAAAAAGTTGAAAATTTTCATTTTGCGAATTTGGAAGTCTCGCGGACCCCCTGAAAATGCTTCGCGGACCCCCGGTTGAGAACCGCTGGAGTAGGCGATTGGGAAGTTAAATTCAATGTACGAAAATAAGATTTATCCCCCGTAATTCTTCAAAACAGTGGTAAACAAGAAACTTTTTTAGCTCTTTTCGATCAAACCAGCCCCCAGACACGCCCTTTTGCTAAGACTCCAAAATGTATGGGTAATTACAGCTTGGTCACTACATCCCGATCGGTGTGTCGCTTGGTGAAATACCTTGTTTTGTTGGTAGTTTCGCAGGCGGGTTTTCCGAAATTCGTCTACTCAGATGAGTGACTGCGTTTTTACGTCATAATTGCCACTTAAATTACCCCACGCGGTAGCGCGATAGCGAGATAGCGCAGTGGTATAATCCGCGGCTGCAACACTAATGGGTGCGGGTTCGAGTCCGACCGAGGGCGACTTCCGCATTCCGATACCTAAGTGTTGGAGGTTTACCTAGGCTCCTACTCGCCACCTCAACAATAAGCCTACATGTGGCCGTACCATAAGTCGGCAGTTACGGAAAAACAGAAGAATATCGGTCTGGTGTAAATGACCATGGTAGTCGACAAACACCATGAATACCCCCAAAACAAACAAACAAACAATTACCCTATGTTATACCGACATTATTATTTTGAATTTATATTACGCATACGTCGAACGTAGGCCTTCTAACCACGGTGCATAAATTACCACAAACCAGTGGTTCTCAAACTTTCTTAGACACGCCCCCTTTCTGATATTGGAAAATTCCGCACTCCCCTTATCATGATATAACAGAATATTAAAAACCAGCTATTAGCAACCAGACTATTATTAATCACAACGGATAGTTTGATAGCATGGAAGGTTAAGACTGTTGATGAGAGAATTTTTAAATATTAAATTCGGACTGTAGCGCGGAAAAAGAGTTTAAAATGCATCATGTATATCATTATTTTGGATTATGGCGGCGCATAATTATTATATTTTGGTAATTAACTATCACTTTCTCATTGCCTAATATAAATTAATTAACAATGTAATTCACTACTTTCAATTTTGTAATAAAATTAATAATTGAAATTCACTGCTCCAGATTGAATATACTGTGTTGAATTTGGATTACGGATAGACGGAATTGTCCCGGCCCGAGGTATTTTTCATGATAGTATCGGTATTTCATTCGTTTGTTTTTGCAGTCCAGATACGATGAAGATATGGCCGACGACACTTGGATACTTTTACTATCAGTTACGACGTCGATGACGTACGTAGGTAGTGTAGTGGGCTCCCTACTTGCTCACCCTTTGCTGAAATGGTTGGCGCGCAAACAATCGTTGCTGGTATTCCATGGTACCAACAGTATCGGACTGATCTTAGTTGCTATTGGACTCAAGGTTGCAATGTCACATGAGGTGGTGATATGCGGAAGATTTGTGTGCGGGATGTCAGCTGGGTTGGGAATGTGTAAGTATGCGATGGCTATGTTACACAGCATTTGTTGTTCCGCTGACAACAAATATAAATCGTTTGAGATCTCACAAGGCTGCATCAAGAACACAAATGTTATTAGATACCGAAATAATTTCTGAATACCCGAATTCATAAATACAGACAGAATGTATGGCGATCTATTCACTGGCACACGCGGTCTATGACTAATTCGTGTCAGACAATTATATATACATTCGAAGTTCTGTACCACCAAGAAGCTCTACAATTATATGTCTACAGTCGACTTCACTTTATTCGGACATTTTGGTTCCGCTCACTTTCAACGGAGAAAATGCTTTGTCCACATGAAGCTGAAACTCAATTGTTCTTTTCATGGTAATTGATCATGCGTAAAGGCAAACAACGCATTGAAATACGGTACTGTTGCTTAATAAATGTGTTGCATGTGCTATACTGTAGTAATTGGCAATGATCACTGAAAACGCACAAGAGAAATGTGTTCAGGTTAGCCGTATTGTACACCATTTGGGTACCAAACGATTCATCCACTAATGCGTATAGGTCTACTGTATAGTCGTGTAACAGGGCTGTGGGGTCGGAGTCTGAGTTTCACTCATTTTTTCGCCTAATGGAGTCGGAGTCGCAAAATATTTTTAGCATGCGTCGGAGTCGAAGTCCTGAAAAATACTGGCAGGAGTCGGGGTCCGAGTTTGTGAAAATGGTCCTGACTCCGACTCCAACTTCTTTAATATGAAAACAAGTGCTTTGAAAGGTATCTTAAATTTACTAATAATAAATAAAATAGGATTTGTACGAATCAGCAACCACTGTTATTAGTAACGACATTGATAAAATTGAACATTATTCGCATTATTGCAACCGAATCGCGACCAGCACAATATTGGTGCAATTTCTGGAGTTATGCCATGATTCCGTGAAAGAGTGAATTTATCTCTTGGTTTTTTTAAGTGACAACATCACTAGTAAAATTGATGCAAAATTAACCAAACGCTGCTTCCCGCTTGACAAAATAAAAAAATACTTCAAGTAGCTCAGCCGCTTGGGTCGAACTAATGTTTTAGAAAGAGTGCAAGTATTGGCCTAGTCCAGTGGTTCTTGACCTTTTTTCCGCCAGCGCCCCCTTTCCAAAATTATCGTGCTCTAACGCACCCCCTATTGTAAGGACTGTAATAAAGACAATGGGTTAGAGGGAGGGCCGTAACAGCAGTTTGTCAGCACCCCTAAAAATCGATTGTCTTGCGCACCATAGCGTGATAAACCAAACTTTTAGTGGCTTCGCCGCCAAGAACCCCGTCGCGTGATTTCGATGGTCAGCAAAGTTTGTGTGGCCTGGTCTCCATAGGCGCAAAAATTTTGTATAATACTTGAATGAATAGATAGTAATTGCATATTTATGTCGCTGTAAACTTTTTATCCTCTAAGCCCACGTAATCAGATTTACCAGTAGCTGTGTGTGTGTGAGCTGTTGCCTTGGAAAATGAAGGTCACGTAATTAATAATTAAATATATTCGGGCGTGCCGGTTGGTACAAATACTTCGTTATATGTTGTTATTTTGTTATCTCTTGTCCGCTATATAGTAAAAAGATATTTAAACACATAAACGTAATAAACTAAAGTAATCACACGATTTAAAATTGCTATTTCTTCACTGGCAAATAATTTTTCTCTGATGGATGTTATTTGTCCTGTGGGGAGCAGATTGCGACGACATGATAATTCCATACGAGCGATTTAAGCACCTATGGACAATTGGACTTATTTACATCGAAGTTTACGGTCAACCTAAGGGCAATCCTCTTCGGCTAAGGCAGGGGTTCTCAACCAGCGGCCCGCGACATCTTTCATTATAAACGCAATTATTGCTGACACGGTATTGTAACAAATTAGTTTAGATACTTAGCTATTTTATCGCACCGTCTCTGTTTCGTTTGATTACTCATTCATGAATGCAGGGGTTCTCAAACTGGTGGGCACGCCCCTTGAGGGCGTGAAAGCATCTGAAGGGGGCGCCACGCTGCGGTCAACTGAAAAAAATTTCGCAATGCGCGCAATTTTTCTTCAAATCATAGTTGTTTATTCTTTGTGTATATAGTCCGAGTTTCATATTTGAGAATTCTGACATCAACAGTCATAACCTTCCATACCAGCAAACTAGCCGTTTGTAGCATTCTGGTTGCATTTTTTCATATGACGATAAGGGGGCACAACATTATTCTCTATCAAAAAAGGGGGTGTGTCTGAAAAAGTTTGAGAACCACTGCTCCAATACCTAAGCGTTGGAGGTTTATCTAGGCTCCTCCTCGCCACCTCATCCGCGCAAGCGGTGTCTTACAAGAAGCCTAGAAGTGGGCTGTGCTAAAAGTCGGCTGTTACAGAATAAGTATGAGAATATCGGCCTGGTGTAAATGATTATATTAGTCGACAAACAACCGTTAAGACCAAAACAACAACAACAACACTGCTTTAATGCGCTTTCGTTTCTTGATATATGCTCGACTTCTGATTATTATTGTTTTGAATCGGTTTTCTGCTGGACTCTGGTTCAAGAGAATCCCGCTACGTATAGTAGGCCTGCACTTTTTAAGAGTGTTTGACTCACTGCGAACGGTTGTTGAGATTACCCACGACGTTACAAACACATCGTTCAAAATTACTTGGAATATCGCTAAATCCAATAAATCTGCTACAGAAGGTGCGATTTCAATAAGACCTTAACATGCTGCGCAAATATTTGCTGTTTCCGGAACGTAGCAGCAAGGAGACTATCACCTGACAAATTTCGAAGATACAGTCGTCTGATTCAATCGTGTCCTGAGGAGTAGCATCAATGTCAGTCGGTCGCATGTTCTGAAACACGTTGCCGCGTAGACTGCTTTAACCCAACCTCGGACAAATCCACCAACATTGCATAACTAATTATCTGGTTGAATTTTATCAGAGTGGACATATAAGCACAGGAAATGCTGGCTGGGAAAACGTGGGGCCAGCGAAAAGTATCAACTTGACAAAGCTAACTTCTGTAATTGTTGATGCAGGGACCAGGCATCGAAGGAAAGGAGAATGGTTGATTGATTACCTCAAAAATGGCCCCGAACGCCAGACTTCCTCTCATATCACTCAGAGCTCAGTGTGATAATGGCCTCTGTAACGCAAAAGTTAACGTAATTTTATAATTGCTCGCTCCAGCATTGAAACAGACAGTTCGGTTCTCTGGTGGAAGGGTTTTACGTTGCATATACCGACTTGGCAATGAATGCATTTGCACGCTCCCTGAAGGGATTTACTTTCGCCGCTAGAAGATACATATTCTCACAATAAGCAGCAGCTGCAAACTTACGGACGTTGTCCATTGATGCTTTATAATACATAAAAATGGCTACAGTAAATAGGCTACAGTAGCCTAAATTTAATTGTAGCCCACAAATACATGGCAATATTGTTCTGCGGCCCGCAGCGTCTTTTGCTGTTAAAATGCGGCCCGTTACACAAGGGAAGTTGAGAACCCCTGGGCTAAGGTTTTCTCGCTGATGATCTTTTTGGCACACTTCTCGGAGTCCCATATAAGGCCGAAACTTCATATATATGTCTTTGTGCATTGTGGCGTTGTAATGGCGACGCCGAAATGCCTATTTCCATTTTCTATATTTATGCGAATTATTTCGTGGGGTAGTAGTCAAAACATGATGCGTAATATATCTTCATTCACCGCAATAATTTCGGGCACCCTTGGAGCTCACCCCTCCCCCGATTGGGGGCTTGAGTCGCAGCAGTTTCGGTCCTGATAAGAGGTCAAAGTCCAGTCGGTTTTGGGGGACTTTAGTATTGGAAATATTTCGCGCTTTAATCGCGCTCAAGGACCACTCGACTATAATTAACCATATAATAATTGTATGTAGTGTATTCGGGGTCAAATCAAGGTTGTTATAACAACAATCGGGTACGGTCGCATGTCCTGTGGTTCGAACCATCCCGAATTCACATCTGCGATTGGCAATACGGGGAAATTAATGGTATTGGATTTTGTTTTAGGGCTTTGTGTGACTAAGTATAGCCTACTTATATACTTATAAGTCAACTGAGAATGGGATGCATATATCTGCTCACATCGAATTTAGTACTGTACCCAGTTAATAATTTTATCATGAATGTATTCCAAACAAAGCACGTTCATGACGTTCATGTGAGGTTGTGAACCACAACACTAGATAGTATCATCCTAGATAGTATGATACAATGAAGAAATATCATGATGAGTCAATTTTGTAGCTCTCAAATACAAGTATATTTAGTTATATATTTAGTGCACAAAGATTCAAAACATATTTTATGTACAGGGGCTCTCACTCTCAAAAGTGATATAAAGTGCCTCCTTCTTCGATTTCCACACGCTGTGCGCTGCAGGATAATACCTAGTGCGAAACATTTTGTTGACAATAACCCAAACAAGCGTGACGGCAGTGTTTTAACCAGAGGTGGTCAGTAACGAAGTAGCCTACTTCTACTTTTTCGAAGTACTCAAGTAGATTTCCTCTACTTCTGGTACTTACTCAAGTAGATCTTTTGTTCACTACTTCCACTTCTACTTCGTAATATTGTGTAAACTACTTCCTTATTTTCGCTATTTTTAGTTTGTCAAGTAGAAGTAGTTTAATCCCCAATAAAAAAGATAGCCTAAGGAATTTCGGGGCTGTTTTCACGTAGTACCAACATTCAATTTTCATAAAAGTCATGTAATACCAAGAATTTTCGTTGCGCTTCGCGCACAGTAGATAAGGAGTGACAGATGTGCTTTAACGAAAGTATCCCTGAATATAATTTCGATACCGGGTTTCGTGGTTCCGTTCACACCGCATTGACGTCTATATCAAATATTTCATCACAGTAAGTATGGCCCCCAATAACGTTTGAAACTACCGTTTCGCAATCTAGCAATTACCTATTTTCCCTAACAGCCCATGACGTCTCCTATTCTGAAAAAGTGGAATTTGACTTTTTTAACGTTAAAGCTGTTTTAGCAGACCGCCGTTAAAACTTTCTGGACAAAAGACATGAAATATATTTTCCGCTTTTTAGAAGTAGTACTTGTATTTTTCTTTCAATTACTATAATTGTACATTGCGTCTAATTACTTTGTCAGGAGATCATACATGTGGAAATATAAAAGCGAGTGTAGTAATGCCTTATATTTTTCGAAAATAAAGCTAAAGCTACGATCTGCCATATTTTTAATTACCGTATACTAATGGCGCGAAGTGTTAAAGTCGTATCCGACACAACTTCTCCGTATTGCTCCATTTGCAGCTTTTGACAGTCCATGCGAATGAATTACGATCGTTTCACAACTACTTACTTACTTGAGTAGATTTTAAGTCGGTCAATTCTACTTCTATTTCAAGTAGTTTTAGGTTGCTTATGTAAGAAGTACTTCTACTCGTGCTCGAGTAGATTTTATCGTCGCTACTTCTACTTGAGTAGCTTTCTTGACTTACCCCATTAACAAGTTATACAGCAGTATACACCAATCGCACGGATTAGGATTCTATGATACAATAACATATGAAATCGAAATGGACCCCGTATGCCTGCTAGATTTTTGACATTAGACAGCGATATCGTTCGCTGACTACCTACAGCTACAGGTAGCGTATTTCGCTCCTGATGTAGTGTGATTGCGGGTCAAGCTCACAGTAGACAGTCACTAAACATTCACAAACGGAAAGCGGAATATTTCGAGCAAACGTTTGTAACGAAGCAAGCTAAATTTTTGAGATTGTCAAGGTGCATGCTCGTTTAGTGTTGATTTTTTCATGCTGCCAGCACCATGCTTAGATTGCCCTGCAGTTGAAAAATGTAATAAATTTCAACCAAAGATGTTATAATGTCATGAAAATTGTAATATATGAAAAAGGTTTACAGTGTCACAGTGCAGAACCTACCAAGGTTCGTTTGTGAACGTGAACCTCTAAATTTGTGAGGCTCGCACACAGAACGCGAACATGAACCTCACGTTCACACCATCCCTGGTAAATACACCATTTCTAATCTTTCAAACTACTGAAACCACGTCAATAAATATATTTTTATCAACAGGGATAGCTAGTTGTGTAATCTTAGTCTCGGCGTGACACGTAATCAGCATTGAACATATATTTTAGCAATTGTGAATGAGATGTACGTGCCGAATCGGCGGCAATTTTACGGTGCTGTGTACGGAGCTATGCTACCAATCGGAGCGGTTGTCGCGACATTTTTTGCGTGGTCCGAAGTAAGATGTGGGCGATATCCTCATCGGACGCAAACGCCAACAGCTGACGATCGTGTGTGTGTGTTCCAGATTTTAGGAAACCAATCGCGGCTCCTGGGAACCCTACTTTACGGAATAGTTTACACCGTGATATTTTCGATATGTGCGTACTGGATTCCTTACACGCCTTATCAAACCTACGTGAGGCGAGGACCAGAGGAGGCCGGCTCTATTTTATGCAAACTGCGTACGGGTGAAAACGTACGTTGCTATGCATAGAATGAGATGGATATGCAGTCGTGACTAGGGCTGGGCACAATGATTTGAGTACTTGAATCCGAAACGAGTATTAATTTTAATGATTCGAGTCGAGTGGTAAAAGACTTTTTTCGAGTACTGAAATTGTACGCTCCTCGCAAGTGAAAGTTAATTTAGTAACGAGAATTACGGTTTTGATACTATTTTCCACTGAGGAAGCCTTGAAACCTTGATTGGCCGTGTCGCAGCATACGAGACGTAGTACAAAGCTTCGAACGTAACTGAAAATGACACGTTTCCGAAGTTATGATCATCCCACAACATTGTCAAGAAGTGCAATATGAAATCGGTATGGTCGAAAAAATACAAAAGTATTTTTAATGTGATGGATAACAGGCCTTATGTTCTTTTTGGTGACATAAAAGGTAGGCTACATATTTGAACTTTGACATATTAAATTCTGTTATGACGTCATAATGATTAATACTCGACTAGACTCGAAGCGTATCACGTGATTCAGAATCGAATCACTCAGCTACTCGATTTTGCCCAGCCCTGATCGTGACAATTGATTGATGGTCATGTACATAAGTAGTTATATAGATCGCTCGTGAGGTGGCTGGGGTTCTTATGGGCCCGCTGGTGACTCGTATTGAAAACTCGTGTTGGTGACTCGTACTTTCAGACCCCCCTCTCGCTCGTGATTCGTAATGGGATCTTATGGATGCGGCGGTGACTCGTACTTTCGGGTATGGTCTGCGGCGGTGATTCGTATTGAAAACTCGTGTTGGTGACTCGTACTTTCAGGTATGGACTGCGGCGGTTATTCGCCTGTCATGTATTCTTACGGGAACTGTGGTGACTCGCCATGTGTTCTTATGGGTGCGGTCGTGATTCGTACTTTCAGACATCTCTCGCGTGGTGTTGAATATGTACGAGTCACCAACAATAACCGCGCAAACGGAAACGTGGCTTGNNNTGAGGATTTACGCAGTGCGTGCGACAGACGGCGATTCGAATATCAACAATANNCGCGTTCGCAAACTAACACTTCAAAAAGATGTGAAATATTTGTAAAATCCTACGATCGCTCACAAGATACCACTTCCGGCANATCGATCTATCACTCAATACACAACCGAAGTTGAATTNTAATTGAATGCGTAAATTTATCACCTCGGCATCAAAATTCGAAAACAACAACTTGATGCTTTATGTTCTCACTCTAATTTCATGATAAGTGTAATAAGTGCCGAATAACAGATACACCACCGGCGAGACTT